>JBCEWC010013144.1:0-15295 GCA_038996855.1 Solanum aculeatissimum
TTTTTAGATATAGCTAAAACAAGTTTCCGGTAACTTCCGAAGCACATTTTTAGGAACTTTTTGGGTCGTTTCAGCCATTTCATTATTTATTTGTTGACATCTAACCATCTCCCTAACTAAGTAGTATCCTAATTTAACCTCATACTTTTCAAACTTGGACTTTGCAATTTTCAAGTATGGATAGTTTGGTCTATAAAACCATTAACTTACAATTAGACATCTATTTGAGCTAGGACTAGGCTTGGAACCACTAGGATTAAAAAGTCACAAATCCGATCAAACTTTATACTATCTCCATAACCTACCCTCCATCTAACGCATTTTTGTAGAAGATCTTTACATCAAATAATGCTTTTTCATAAATAACAAGTAGTAGAAAAGTAAAGTAGTTTTGAGAAAAAAGTGTGCGGAAAATACTTACTTTTGAGAACATTGATCATAAAATTTCAAAAAATATCACAATTTGTAGTCGTACCGAACACAACTTCATTTTTCACTTTAAAAACAAAAACTACTTTTAGTCAAGTTTCACAACTTTCAGGGCGAAACGAGAAAAAATACCTGAAAAAAATAGTAAGGCATAAGAAAATTCAGAGTTTTGAACTGCACTAACCATTATTATTTGGAACATTGTTTGAAGTTGGAAGGGGCAAGCATACTTTACTAGTAATAGTTCAATGTTGCTGATTATTTAAAACGAAAATTCATACTAGATCAACTAAACGGATGGATGATGAAAAGTAACTGAGTGTTGTTCCAAAATCAATCTGCAGGTTCATCAACTTCAGGAGTCTCTTCTTCAGCTTTCTCTTGCTCAGCTTCCTGCACTTCCTTCTCTGTCTTCCTTCCTTTCTTTGATTTATAGTACACGTTCATGAACGTTCCCACGGCTTTGTACTTCCTTCTGCACTTCTCGTACAGGCCGTTATCAAACATCCTCCAGAAGTTCTTTTCTGTCAGCTCAGTCACTGCGTATTGAGCCTGAAATCCGTGATTTTCAATCAACCAAAGCTCAAGTTGGCGGCATTTCTCTGCACCATCAAACGGCTCACCCCTCAACACAGCTCCAGGAACATAGTATACACCAACATCAGTATACATTTGAGCATAGTCGGTGTCACCCTGCCTTTTGTGTTTCTCGAATCCAGGTTCGGGGTAGATCATCGGTCTAACAGGCAGCTTGTAAATTCTGTGTGGACACAGCCAGATGGGATATACCTATAGCAATATAATCTTGTGGTGTTAAACTAAATAAACATAGAATGTACCAAAACATTTTGTAATATTTCAGTCTTAAACATGTAATATAGAAACTTAGAAAATTAAAGGATTGCTAAAGTGAAAACCGAATAAAAATGAAAGGAAGGAAAACAAATTAAAAGTAGGTTTACCTCCATCTCGCGGTGGACCCATTCTAGAGTATCGCCGACTTTGTAAAGAGGAACAAGCAGGTCCTGAATGACATGATGGTCATGGTAATAGTTCCTGATAACCTCGCTTTGAGTGGCTTTAAGCAGAGCAATCTTGGGTGGCATGAGCCATCCTAAGAGGAACCTAAACCAGAATTGATCACCAAATGGAAGAATTAGTTTCCCTTCCCAATACAAGGATCTTGTGTGCCTGTGGTAGTAGTCCCTAGTTGGAATGTACTCCACAAATTCCCCTCTTTTCAGTGCAGTTTCAGCATGTTGGTAAAACCAGGGTTTCCACCACCAACCATAATTGTTGATCACATTACCCCGTTGCTTGGCTTCTTTCTTTGAAGCATACACACCGGTCATCATAACACCTTCCGTGGGACTATAAATCATGCCTTCTACCATCTCTGGAACTTTAGAAGAATTGTCCTGATCTCCATCTCTAGGTGCAAAAGAATCTGCATAAGCCTGTGCAAGCTCTTTAAGATTACCAGTTACAGGTTTGTAGGTAAGTTTTACGTATTGCTCAACTGGTACAAGCTTGATTTCAGCTGAAACCAGAAGCCCCAATGTCCCCTGAGACCACGGTATAGCGTAGAAAAGATCAGAATACTCATTGTCCTTTGTAGCTCTAACAACCTTTCCATCTGCTAAAACAACCTCAAGGGACACAACAGTGTCAGAGAACAATCCGAAGATGTGAGAGCTTCCTTCGACCCCAAACCCATTGATCAAACCACCAACCGTAAGATCATCAAGCTCGGCAAGAACTGCAAGGGAAAGATTCATTGGGACAGTAACCCTTGAAATTTGGGCCATATTGACTAGAGGCTCAACTTTGGCAATCATTCTTTCCCTGTCAATTTCAAGTACATTTCTGAACTTAGAAAGATCAACTTCAAAATGACGAGCGCGTTTATAGTCGACGTTTCTCATTCCAACAACCACCCAAGGAGGCCTGGCCGTGCAGACAAGACCATCCTTTGGTGTCCTCTGTTTAAGGCGCTTAACAACCTCTTTAACATTTTCATCGTGTTCTGCCTGACGCTGCTTGAAAGGTTTCCTCTCAGATTTCAAATCCCCTAGATATATAGAGAAGTAATACAGGAACGAGAAAGGAAGGACAAAGAAGATAACAAGGATCCATCGGAATTGGAGAAGAAAGTCCACCAACTGGAACTTCTTCCTGGGATGAACAGGGGCCGCGGGGGCCTTAGCATCCGACATCTCGGAAACTTAAGGATGTATAGCTGTAACAACGATGAAACCAAGTTATGAACCACAGACAAGAAATGCACTACTTGTCATCAAGTGTTGAAGCATGTCAATTGAGCACTACTTTTCACATAAGAAACTTAAGGCAGCTCATTCTTTGGCAAATAGCATCAATATGATACAAATAACACAGAAGCTTGCTATTGAAAGTCAGATTAGCAACTCGATGTAACAGCATTTGACGAAAAAGCACCAAGTTTTGTACTAAAAGTTGAAATTGATGCACAATGGCCCTCTGTATCAAATTAATTTGGGACGGAGGGAGTAATTAAAAGTCACTTATCTATGTTCTGTTTTCAATCTCAGCCTCACTCATTTTTTCTAAAACAGGTATCCATCAATAAAACACCAACAGCAAAATAATTAGGAACCCTACCAAAGATACAGTAAAAGCATCAATTATGCGGTAAATCACACATCTTGTTTATTTCTGTCATATCAATACCTGTAAAAATATCTATTTTGAACACACTCAAGGTCCAAATGACACTGCAGAGAGTACAGGAATCTCAAACCATTCCGCAATCTCAATATTATAGATAATTTATGTAAGTTCATTATCAGATTAGGAAGGAAGAGTAGTCAAAGAAAATAGAGCACATTCATATCGACATGCAAAACAAACAAATTACTGTATGTGCTTCTACTGCAGCATTCACAATAACATTATGCTCCTTTACTCTAAAATAGCAACTGATACAGCAACAATATAATTTGTTCTTACCAAAAATTAGTTTCATGACTTAAACCTAGAACTACGACATGCATGAAGCATAGCAGCAAATTAATCTAAATATGTCTTGCATTGTACAAAAACAAAGGTTTTCCATACCAAATCCTCAACAGTTTTTATGATTTCATAAATAAACATAGCTTAAATTCAAACAAAATAATAATGTGAAAGAGAGAGAAGATATGAATATGAGTACCTGGTGCGCGGAGTGCAGAATGTACTCCAAAACGAAATATGGTTTTTCGTTTTGGTAAGGCTGACACTCTGTTTTATAGAGCCATAACAACAATAGGGGCATTTACGGAAAAACAGATCGTTTCGTTTTTCACGAGATTATCTTACTGATTTATTTCATCATTTATAATAAAATAAATTAATCATGCAACTAAATAATAGTACGATCTATTATCTCATGAAATAAATTATTTTCTTTTTAATTAATTTTTCTAAAAATATTTTTTTTTATATTTAATACATCATTTATTTCTCATGAAATGATTTATTTCATCATTTTTATATTAAAAATAAATCATCTAAAAATAGTTTAATAATTTATTATATTACAAAGGAAAAATATATTTAATTAAAAAGAAATAAAAATTATGAGTGTAAAGAAAAGTAATCTTTACTCGTGAAATCACATAATTTTGAGTCAATGGACTCTTTTTCTCCAGTTGCGGCCTTGCGGGTGAGATCATGCCTTGGAGGAGGGCCCACTTCCTATCTTCCAGAGCACTAATGCGGTCCCGAATTCGTTGCGTGGCTGCAGCCACAAGCGTCTGCAAATTCATTTTACATAGTTCAATATTGTCTCGGTCTCGATGATCATAAATGATTAGTATAGTATTAGTTTGTTTGTTTTTTAATAGATATTTATAATTGAAATTTATGATGTGTATGGCATACTTGATATAACTTTATACATGATATATTCTATATAAAATATTATTACGCAATACTTTAATATGTCTATTATAAAGAGTTATTTTACAAAGAATGTATCATTATAATGAATGTTATTATTATTATAGGTTAAAATGTTATTATGAAAAAATTAAAATATAATATGAAAAAATGATTCGAAAAAAATTATGACCTTATAGTAAAATGTTATTATGATAAATAAATGTCATGATAAGTTGTGACCGTACAAATTGAATGATTTATACTTAATTAAAAAATACACACTTAAGTATAAAAAAAATGAACACTTCATTTATATTTTATTATAAAGGCGAAATTAAGATTTCAACTTTATAAATTCTTAATTTTTACGTTACAACAATTGCATTCTAAATATAATATACGATGAATTTATTAATATAAATAAATATACTATATGAAAAAAAAATTGAATCCACTTGCAAATTACTAGATACCCCTTGTCTTTATTATTATATATATAAAATCCATATGTACGCTTACCTCAATGTATTTCTTACTCTTACTATGGTACATGTATAAATCCGAATAATTTTTGCTTTAATTTTCATAATGTAACTCTAGTACTTTTGTAAACTTTAGCCAGTAAATTATGCTAAATGAGGTTACTTTTCCATATTAATTAATATATAATATTGTTAAATTTAAAAAATAATAAAAGAATAATAGTAATAATATAAATAAATAGTTTTTAATATTACTCAAAACTAAAAATTAATATTGATTTAAAAAGTTATAGGGTTATAGGCAAGAAAAAACAAAGGATCATATCGCCCGCTGACAGCCACGTGACCTTTAGGTTCGCTTTCCTAGGCATTTATTTTGTAGAAAAGATAAATGACTGTCTGCCACAAAAAAAAATTATTGAGTTCAAATGATTGTGAAATAAAATTTAATAAAATATTATTATTTAATTTTATAATCTTAAATATATTAAATGAAAAATTGAAATTAAAAGTTATCATGAAGAGTTAGGTAAGTTGATTGTCAAACGCAGGATAAAAAGGTAATTTTTTTATTTTTAAAAAAATAATTATTTTTATTCTGATCGTACAAGTTGGATTTTCTAGATTCTATTTGAATCATTCCATGATATTGGTTGAGATGTATTCTTGCTTTTTTATTTTGTTTTTTCTTCTATTTTTTTATTAGGTTATTAGATTATTGGATTTTTAATGGTTTTGAAAAAAATAATTATTAGGTTATCGGTTCAATATCGATTTTTACTATTGATAAATCGATAACCCAATAAGATTATAATAATTTACTATTTTACCCCTTTGTTAATATTAAATATTAGTAATTTAATAGTGATACGACACTATAGTAGTACTTTACCTATATTTAATCTTTATCATACTTAAGTGATTAGTTATCCACTTTAATGTTTACTCTTTCATACTCCATCTTCTTTTGTAAATGTAAATTTTGATTATCATTCTTATCGGGTAAATCGAAAATCGAACCGTTAAGGACTTAAAATCGATAAAAATTATGTTGTTGATTTAGCTTATTGAAAAACCAAAAATCAAAAATCAAACCGATAATATATAAAACCAAACCAAACCTACACTCCTAGTTTCGATACTTATATTTCAAAAAATATTTTATTTTAGCAAATCAAATACTATAAAAATATATTTTAATAGTGTTTATTTCTGTTTTTAAAAATTTTTCTGTTGTTGAAATTTTTTCATAATAAAGATAGATAAAAACAATGAAAAGAAATATAGTACTCCTCTGTCCATCTTTACTTGGCCCTTATACTATTTTAGGATGTCCAACAATACTAGTCCAGTTTATGAAATCAAGAGATAATTTTACACTTAGTTCCTAATTTACCCTTGTCATTAATTATAGTTATTTCCCTATTACATTTTTCAATACATTGCATTAATTATATTCAAAGGGTGATTTAGTAAAATTACCCCTATCATTTACTACTTCTTAATCCCTGTGCCAAGTCAATAGGGGTCAAATAAAGTTTTACGGAGAGAGTATTTCATAATATTTGAGTTTTCTAGTATTTTTTCAATTTTCAAAAAAACTGCATTGTTCAATAATCAATATCCAGTAAAGTGGCTGTTTTCCCCGTGTACTACCATTGGTATTAAAGCACTAGATAAAATTGGATTAGTCAAAGTAAAATTTCAATTTTTTATTAATAAAATATATTTCTAATTTAAATTTTTTGAAAAGTTGTATCAAATAAATAAAAGCTAAATAACGTAGGATGGGGTGCCTAGCTCTCCTCTAATAACTCTTCTCTACATGTCTTCCGGTGCAATTTGGATTTATTTACACCTGTTGAAATTAAAGTTTCAAGAGACGAAAAATACCAAAGCTGTTTAACTTCATATTGTTTTAAAGAAAAATATTTAATTTAATTTTTAGATATTTGTATTATTATAAATTATTTCATTAAGATTAAAAGAGAAATTTTAAAATTATATTTTTTAATTATAATAAAATAATATTTTTTTGAGAACAAACTAAAATTAAAAACGCCACATAAATATATAAAAACAGAGGGACAATAAAAATATGATAATTAATCCTCAAGGAACAAGTAGTAATTTTCTTTTATTTTAATATTAATTATTCATTTTTCAACCTAATATTAAAAGCACGTGAAGCTACTCCTTTGTCTTTTAATAGTTGTCACTATCATTTTAAATTATATTTTTTTTATCATATTAATATGAAAAAATAAAATTTATATTATTTTTACATAAATTTTAATTATTTATTTTTTATTCTGAAATATTAATTTAATTTAACAAATTATTTTAAAAACATAATATAATAACTAAAAATCAATGGATAAAGTATTTATTCATAATGGTACTGAATCAACGAAATGAAGAGAAGTCAGCTCCGGAGTTGAGGGAGAGTTCGTCCTTCTTTTGGTAATAATCCCAGTTGATCATCACGTGCCCTATTACACTAATTTCTTTTTTTGGTACCCAATTAAATTCGGTAAGTGCTTCCTAACATAGGTTATTCTGTTCTCAAAAGGACTTGAATTTAAGACTTCTGGTTAAGAATAAAATAGTACTACTGCACCACAACCTTTGTTGGTCTATTACACTAATTTCAAATGTTACTTTCTTTATTTAATAATAATAGTTGTTTGTTATTAATTTGAAATCAATAATAAAAATAATTTCATTTAATAAAATTTACTTAAATATTAAAATAATATTTAATAGCAAAAATAAAATAACATATTATGATAAGTTATTTATAAATTAAATAAATAGAATAGAATATCACAAAATAATACAATAGATAAATAAATAAAAATTAAGGACAATAATGTGAGACTGAAGTGACATCAGAGCAGTTAATGCTTTAATGTGATGAAATCTCCTTCACTATTCACAGGCTGTCATGTTAGTAAAAGTTAAATAATGGTTTATAATATTTTGAAATATCTCATAATATTTGTGTAGTTTATAATATTGATGAATAATTTATCAGTTTACATTTATTATTACTATTCAAAATAAGTGAATTTTTTAAAGTTCAAGATAATAGCTAAATTTGTTTTTATATTTACTCTTTCTTTTAACCAGGTTCTTACTTATTTTATATTTTTGAGAAGAATAGATTGAAACTAGTCAAAAAGAGTAATAGTTGTTCATAAATATTTTTCTTAGGAAACATATCATACCCCAATAATTTACTAAATATGAAACAAAGAAAATAGTAAATAAAAAATTATTATCTTAAACTCATATACACGTAATCAAACAAAACTTAAAATGTCAATTATTTTAGTTTCATTAGAAAAATTACTTTTCTCTTTATTATTAAATATTTTAATTTTTTTTTTAATTTTTATTTATTTTTTAACAATTAAACACACACCAATAAAAAAGAAAGAAAAAATCATACCCAAGAAACCCTTAGGTCCATTGGTTCTACTCCTGTTATATATGGGTGGACAAAAATAAAGGACACAAATGATTAGTTACTAGAGAAGATTGACATGGAAAATGAAAACACTTTTAATTTGATACACAAATCAAATTATTCTCTAATTATAATTTTGAGAACTATTTTTTTCCAAGGAAGATGAAATTAAATAATTTCAAATTAAACAAAATAAGATGAAATATCCTATCCTATCTCATTTTTATGTGCACCTTTTAGTTTTACACCGTGCTTTAAAGAAAAAAATATTATTTAAAAAAAATTTATAGTCTAAAATAATTTTTAGATATTTATGATGTTATAAAGTATTTCATTAAGAGTAAGAAAAATAAAATATTTTTAATTATACTAAAATAACATTTTATTATGAGATGGACCAATATAAAATGTCATATAAAATAAACTGAAGAAATAATACTTCTTTTGTTAAAAGAAATGATCTAGTTTGACTTGGTATAGAGTTTGAAAATAAATAAAAAATTTCAATTTCTTGATCAGAATAAAATTATGTCTAATGTATCAAAATGTCCTTTTATGTATTGTTATGTAGTATTTCATAATATATTGTATTATGTTATATTGTATTGTATTATATTGTACTGTATTATTTCAATTATTACAGTGTTTGGATAGATTATATTGTTCTCTATCATTACATAATATCATACATCCATAATTTGAATGATGAACCTACAAGGTTTGTAAGATATAATGAAAAGATGAGGTAAATGATAAAGTAAAATTATTAAATAAGTAAATAAATAAAGTAAAAAATAAGAATGAAGATATTAAAGTAACGATATAAGCACACCAAATTAATCATTTTGTCGTTAATTAACAATAAAATTAAATGATATAATACAATGGAATCGAAAGTAAACTACATTCTTTTTAAAAACGTGTTAGGCAGTGGCTAGCGGCTAGCCATTTTATTTCCACTGAATGGTTGAAATTCTATGCATATTTTTCATGAGTAATAAATATGGAAGTGGCAGGCTGAGATCTTCAATGGGTGGCCCTATTATTTTTGTATCTTTCAGACACGTGGCAATTCAAACATGCTAAATTATTTTCGTTCGTCAAAATATTACATTCTATATTTTGATAGAAAATTTTATTCTCTTGAAAATGATTTGAGCAATCAATCATCACTCAAATCTTAACAATCCTGTCAATTGGTGATTCGATATTAATTTTACATCTTAAAATTAAGTCAATTTTGACCTGCTTTTTATCACCTTATTAAATAGTTTAAGAATCCGAATCATTTCAAGTCTCGTTATTTATTCTATGTCAGCCTTTTTTCTTACATCTTCAATGCTTTTTATGTTCAAGCATATGTTGAGTCGAATGTCAATTGAGTTAGATTTAAAATTCATTTCTTAACACAATTCATTCTTTTTTTTAAGCCAATTGAGATGTCAAGGGAATTTGGGCAAATATATCAATCTGGATCAGTTTCAATGAGTCAAGTACTAAATTACCCTCGCCTCAACATGAACTTTTAGCAGTCTCACCACAAACACTGAGGGCATTATAGTCTTCTAACCTCTTTCTCCTTTATAGTTTTCCTGTGACAAGTCAATTCCCTTCTGTCCTAATTTGGGGATTTCATTCCATTCTGTTCAATGTCAGCCTAATATTTTATATTTAATATATTGTGGTGAACACTCATTTTCTAGACCATCGGTTTTTGTCCTTTCTGTAATCTTCATTTTTGTTAGTAACTAATTATAGTAATTTGCGCCTAAAAAGGTGCTTTTTAGTTTATTTTGATTTTCTGACACAAGTTTAAGTGGACTTTTTGCTAAATAAATTGAATAAAATATAAATACTATCATTAAATATTTATCAATGTTATTTCTTATTTTAGCTGACCCGGAGGGAGTAGGATTTTTATCGGAACTATAATGTGTTATAACTTCTAAGGTTGTTGAAGTGTTTACAATACTCCCTTAGAACCAAATAATGAGTCAATTCAAAAAGATTTTGGTAAATAATTATCACTTACTCCTTTGGTTCAAATTTTAATTTGACACATCTACTAAGAAAACATAATTTTATAATTAGAGATAAAATTTTCATCTTTATTATTCATTCGAATTCACAACTTTATAATCAGAGATGAAGATTACTTACTGTCCGAACAATCCCTAATTTGTGAAAGAAAAAAAAAAGTGAGAGAATTTTTTGATTTTTTTTTTCGTTAGATCTGTTTTTGGTTTAAGTG
The DNA here is from genome assembly GCA_038996855.1 of Solanum aculeatissimum. Classification (NCBI taxonomy): domain Eukaryota; kingdom Viridiplantae; phylum Streptophyta; class Magnoliopsida; order Solanales; family Solanaceae; genus Solanum; species Solanum aculeatissimum. The sequence goes on from JBCEWC010013144.1 coordinate 10,538, forward strand.
AGATGAATCTTACTTAGTTTTATAATGGACATAAAAAAACAAAAGTCCCGCTGGTAATCACGTGAACTTTGGGTCCGCTTTCCTTGGCATTATTTTGATGAAACAATAAAGGACTTTGTCCCTCGTCAAACAAAATTAGTGAAATATATCTACAATTTATTGATTTTTTCATAATTTACTCTCTCCGTTCAATAATAATTATTTATTATTATTTTATTATAAAAATAATTATAATTAATAAATGTAAAAATTAATTTTTTAAAATAAACCAGTATTGTTGAATGGATAGAGTAATTTATTGTACAACTTAAATTTTGGAGATTCTGCTTGAAATCTACTAATAATGTGGTCTTTCCAAAGATACTTTTGGCATAGTGAAAGATTTTTTCTTTCTTCAAGCTATTCAATTTTGAATTTAAATTTATTTTTTTACTTTTTTTTTTACACACTTCTTAATAGACCATAAACAAAAAAATAATTTTATTAATTTATCCTTTAACTCTTTGTAATACTACATTTTATTCATGTGCTTTATCCATAGACATTGAAATTAATGATAAAATTTTTTTTGAAAATTTGCAATATTTCTACTTAAAAATTAATTTTAAAGGGAAAATAGAAAAAATAAATTAATTTTGTATTTATTTTTATAAATTAATAATTATTTTGAAAGTAAATTTTTTATTTTATTATAATATAAACAAGTATAAGTTATAATTGGAGCTTCTATAACGTCCCTTTTGACTAAATTAACACATTATTAAAGTCTCTTTATTATTAATAACATCAATAATATATTACTTATTTGTTGGACTTTCTTGAACAAGGACAAAAGAATGGATCTTTCATCTATATAAAAAATTATGTGTAGTCATTCTTCCATTGGGGGAAATAGATCAATACCATATATTTGATCATATTATTGTGTTGAATTTCGTTTCCTTAATAATTTTTTGTTGATTTCTATGCTTTTAATTGTATCTTAACCCCTTTATATTGTATTGTTAGTTTAAGTACAATGTTTGTTTTGATTGTTATTTAAATTTCATTTTATATCGTATCGTTTAATTCCATTGTTAGGTAACGACAAGAAGACATGTAATGACCGATTTAGTGTGGTTGCGTCAATACTTTAATATCTTTTTCTTAATTTTTATTTTATTTATTTATTTAATAATTTTTACTTTATCATTTACCCAATCTTTAAATGAAATCTACCACTTACCCTTCATTTTCTTGTAACATTATCATTCAAATTATGGATGTATGACATTATCTAACGACGAAGAACTATACAATTTATGAAAACATTATAGTCATGGTAACAATACAATACAGCACAACACAATACATTATGGACAAAGTGTAAAAGAAATTGTCAAATTTGAAAAATACTACATTTAAATTGAATAAAATATTTTTAAGGACGATATCATAGACATGTCAAAATTTTGTAATTCTCAATATTTTATAATACAAGTTCCAAAAAGGAAAAATGCATTAAATGATTGTTAGGGTAAAATTGTAATCCCCCCTCCCCTTTTGTTTTTAAATAAAAATATTTATTTCTTAAAATATATATGTTTGGAATATATATTTATTTTTTAAAATGTTTGAAAATTCGCAAATGGATTTTAAGTTAAAATTTGAAGCTATTAAAAAAAATTGATCCATTTCAAATGTAGTTCATTGTTGAAGTTCCTAAGAGACCAAAATACATCCTTTTTGGTACAAGTTTGTATAGACAACTTCTATTATACAAGGTTTAGACATTGTATAGAGTAAGTGTCTAATGTTGTATACACTCATTTTTTGTGAAAAATAGAGCTAATATGAAATATATGGACTACGTACATGTAATATTTTTATAAAAACTTCTCACGAGCTAGCTAGTTTTTAAAATTAAATTAGATTTATTCATTTCTTAACCAAAATTTAGTTTTTATGTGAAAAATATAGAAATTTCTATTAAAAAAATTAATTTAATTCATAATTTTAAAAATAAAATAAAGAACTCTATGAATCTAACAGCTCTAGATTATGATGAGGGGACTGGGAAAGAGAGCAGTAATTAACTTAGGCTGGGAACCTATGTTTATCAAACCTAGAGGTCCTAGTAGTAAAGGGATGATTTTCAACACATTTAAAGTTACAAAAAATCGTCTCTAAATAAATATTGCTCCTATATTTTTTCAAAGATAAAAATATTATCGTAGAATCTTCGATTACTTCTAAAATAAGTAACTATAGAAGAAAGAAGAAAATTCTTTCAAAAGATCTTATAATCTAAATAGACGTTTTAGTAAAATGTAAGTTTAAGTAAATTAAATCGTAACTAAAAAATAAATACGTCATTTATTTTAAAGGTCCAATCTACTTCTAATCTCCAGCCTCCAAATACAAGTTCTAGTTATTAAACATATACTATTACATTTATTTAAAAATAAAAACACGTATTCAAGTACATATAAAGGGCCAAAATACTTAAAATCTTATCACTTCTTTTTACATCGATGTGGAAAAATTCCCATTATGTACTAATTATTCTTAACAATTAAATCGGAAATGATTTTTTCATTTATACCTTAAATATAATAATAAATATATATTTAAAAAACAATTGATTTTGCTCCAAGCAACGGACCAATTTAGTGACAATTTTGGATATTTTTTCGATAAATGTCAACCCTGATATGAATATTTCAATAAATGTGTTGAGCCAATCACAATGCATAATGGATCAACAATTTATTTATTATCCCTTCTTAGTAACTTGTATTTTTATTACAACTTATCTAAATGTATTTGCCAAAGTTATAAGGTTCCCAAGGGAGGAAGATTATGCACAATATTATGTATCAAAAAAGTTTCTAAGGATAGGAACAAAAGAAATAGGCCTTTTTTTCTCCATCTTGTTCTAGTGAAACAAGTGATTATAAGGGTGTGATTTGTATGAAGGAAAATGTTTCCATATAAAATGTTTTTCTAAAGAATATTTTCTAAGTGGTTTTCTTACTTATTTTTTTGGTGTTTGGTGTAACTTACAAACAACACCTTAATCAGTGGAATCCCATAAATGGGGTTTGGGGATGGTAAAGTCTACGCAAATTTACCACTACCTCATAGACATGGAGAGATTGTTTCCGAAAGACTTCAATACGATGTAACAGTTTTTTTAAATTGTGCTTGTATCCTACTTATGGTAACAAACTGCAATTCTCACTAAATTGAGAACAATTTATCTCACATTTTGCTCATAAAATTAGTCAAATTGATCGTCAAACTCAAATTACGACACTTGTAGTTGAAAAAGGGAAGTAGCATATTATTCATATATCAAGAAGAGTAACGTGGACTTATATGAATATATGTTAGTCAAATTAATCTGCAAATGAGGTATTGTTGACATACAGTACAATTTCATTTACATCCAAGTCTTGGGAAGGTTTGTACGTTGTACTTTGGAGCATTGAGAGTTTTCCAGGGCCTATACAGAGTGCTCGAAATCTAGTATGATTGAAATTTAAAAATGATTCTGCAAATTAGGAAGTTACGTTGTAAATAGTTACGCTGAAACTGCACTTGGTATGTTATTGTAAACTGCAGAAAGTGCATATCCTATGACAGCTCACTAGAATTTTGGTCATATAGTTTCACCATAATAGTAGTTAATATTGATCATAAATACTACTCCCTCTGTCCCATGCACTTTTTTTTATTGGTCCGTCTAAAAAAGAATGTCATCTTACTTTAATTGAAAACAATTTATCTTTAAATTTTCTTTTTTATCCTTAATGAAATGATTCTCAGTCACACAAATATCTAAGAATGATTTTACACTATAAATTTTAAAAGTTTTTTTTTTAAAACACCGTGTGTCCGTGTCAAGTCAAAGAGTGCCACGTAAAATGAGACGAAGGGAGTAGTATTTTTATGCATGTGCCTCATACTTTCTTTTCAAACTTTTTTTCTTTAATGAATAGATGTTTATTGTTCTCGCAACAAAAGGAGACTTGTATATTTCTGTCACCATTTTTAAGTTGTCAAATTAGGTTTTAAATTATTTTTTTTCCTGTGTATGATATATTTGTAAATACAAACGATTAGAAGAGCCGTCAATAAGAGCTAAGTCTGTTGGATCAATTCGGCCCAATTCGTGATTAGGATTTGGCTAAGAGCTCATTTTAGAATATGCTTAAAAGCCTAGTTCAGATAAACCCACTATCTTTTATGACTTAAAGAATATGAGTTGGACTAGTTCATGAAGGTCAAATAAAAAATAAAATAATCAAAATACTAAAAATAACAAAAGTGGTCCAAACTTAAAGTCTTAAATCATGCATATAAATATTACAAAGTTCAAAAACTAATTATCCAAAATAATTTCTTGTATATTTGTATTCAAAAAATTTACATTCAAAATGACAACTAAATCTTTACTTGAAGCCAAACTTAATAAGTAATATTAAAATTATTTTATTTATAGATTTGAGTCTTGGTTAACAAATAGTAATAAACATCATGTAATATTTGTCTTGCCGACATTAATGTTAACATTTTAAAATTAGAATTTAAATTATAAAAGATACTTATATTTTATTTTTTATTTTTTTTAAAAGGTGAGTTGGTCCAGAGCAACACGTAGCCCACCTAGTTATGGGTTTAGCTGACTATTTTTTTTAGGAAATTTTACCAAAATACACAACATATCTTACGGTAATTTCAAATATTCCCTACCAAATTAAAAAATTACCAAAA
>JBCEWC010013145.1:0-15294 GCA_038996855.1 Solanum aculeatissimum
ATATCTACAATCTATTATATGTTCTTTTTGGCTAAGGACATAATATTCTTTATTTTTTGGTTTAAAGAAATTTCTTACTCTAGATATATTAAATATTTTTTCTATACTTAAGTCTAATTCTTTTACTTTAATTATTTCGAATATATTATCATCAAATATCATTTTTCTTTCCGTAACTTCTTCTGTTATCATTTTTCTTCTTATATTAATCCTATGCTCTGATACCAAGTACTTGTGTATGACTAGTTTGCAGTATCTTGTTAATAAATCTTCTGAAATAAATTCGAAATATGCAACCAGTTAGCAAAAATATCTATGTAAATTATTTTCTTAGAAGATAGATATGTAAAACATGTAAAATTCCGTAATGAAATAATGTAGATATAGTATAGATGTCATATTTGTCAAAAGGACTACCTAAAGAATTACTACCAACAAAAATAGTAACTAAAAAAGATATAATAATAGGAGGAACTAGACATATGACTATACAATTTGAAGTATATGAAGAATTACAAAAAGACGATATAATTTTAGGATAGGTGAGAATATGACGGGTTCCATTACCAAATGTTTTCTTGAATGGGGTTTAGATAATGTGTTCACTATTACAGTTGATAATGCTAGTTCTAATGATGTTACTGTGAAAGAAATGTCAAAGTAATTGAGTAGCTAGGGAACTAACATAATGGGAGGTGAACACATTCATATGAGATGTATGAAATATATTTCAATCTTACTGTGTAAGATGGGTTGAAAGAAATTTGTAAGACAGTCAAGCGAGTGAGGCAGGCTGTGAAATACATTAAACAATCTCCCGCAAGAATTAGAAAGTTCAAAGAATGTTGTGAATCTCAATTGATTACCTGTAAGAAATTATTATGTTTGGATGTTCCTACTCGATGGAATTCTACTTACTTGATGATTGATACAACACAACATTTTGAGCTTGCATTTGAAAGGTATAGTTTTTATAATTTTGGATTCTTGGATCATCTTCATACTTATCCTTATGAAGATGGAACTAGTGCAGGTATTCTTACAAGTGATGATTGGGAAAACGTGAAGTCAATGGTAAAGTTTCTTAAAACTTTTTATTTTCTTACTTTGAAGGTCTCTGGTTCAAAGTATGTCACTAATAATGTGCATTTTTTGGAAATTGCTGAACTTGATCTTATTTTGAAAGAGATGGTGGAAAATGAGAATGCTAATTTGAAAGAAATGACAAAAACTATGAGGACAAAGTTCAGGAAGTATTGGGGTGAACCAGAAAAAATAAACAAAATGATCTTTATTTCATATCTGTTGGATCCCCGTAACAAGCTCGAGTATGTTCCTTTTGCAATTGTTGATATGTTTGGAAAAGAAATTGGGGAGAAGCTAATTGAAGCAGTGAAAACATACATGAAAACTTTTTTTGATTATTATGTTAATAAATCATCACAAGACTCTTTGTTTCCATCATCTTCACCTACTACATCATCTGGCAACTCATCAAGTACATCTACTTTGACTGGTTATGAAAACTTCCAAAAAATGGAACAATGAGAAAAAAATAACAATTTGAGAAGCATAAAGAAGTTAGTGGAAGTTTAGGTAGTAAATCAGAATTGGATAGATATCTTACCGAAGATATAGATCCAGGTATTGATGTCTTTGATATATTAATATGGTGAAAAGTTAATGACTTGAGATTTCCCATTCTTGTGGAGATGGATCGTGATGTGTTAGCCATTCCCATTTCAAGCATCGCATCAAAATGTGCTTTCAGCACATGTGGTCACATTCTTTATCCTTTTAGGAGTTCATTAACTCCTAAACTTGTGCAATCTCTTATTTGTCTTCAAGATTGGCTTAGAAGTGAGCCTATTCCAATCAATATTGAGGAAATTTTGGAGTATCTTGAGCAACTTGAACTTGGTAAGAAACTAAGAATTATGTATTTTCAATTCATTATATCAAAAATAATTTCTTTACTTATGTTTCATAACAATAACAAGTTCTTTATATTTTTAGATATGGCTTGTAGTAGAAATGAATCTAGTATTCTGGATATATAGTGAAATCTATCAACTAGCGACGTGTGGTAAGTAAAACACACCATATATGTTTTTACATTTAATTCACTTTGTAGTTTGTATCACTTTTAAGCTAATATTGTGACTTTCTTCATTTTGTTGGGAAGAAAGTTGGCATTTTCATTTTGCTTGGCAGAAAAAGGCATCTGCATAACTGTTGTTTACATAGTTTCTTCATGTTATTTTCTATAACTTGAATTGAGTTATGAATTTGGTTGGTATGTTGGTTGTTAGAACTTATTTATAATTTGCCAGTTAAAGCACTGTAATAGTGCAGCTGTGCAGTAGTGTGAGCGTATGACACTATTAGTGTATAATTTTTGGCTTGGCAGCCTAGCAGAAAACTGAAAAAGGAACAACAATAGCTACAATATAGTAGTGCAGTTTTCACTTTAAATGTTCTTAACTTAGTTAAATTTGTGCAGCTGTGTAGTAGAGTCAGTGTGTGACACTACTAGTGCATAATTTTTTGCTTCACAGCTAGCAGGAAATCAGAAAAGGCATGTAGTACAACAGTAGCTACTAGCTATGAACTTGGTTAAATTAGTTTTGTTGCCATTTTAAATGTTATGAACTTGGTTGAATTAGTGGAAATTTTGAAAAAGGCGTTCAGGTGCAGTAGCTGGAAAAGGGATTACTTGCTGGCTTGAGTGTGTCAACTAAATTGTGAATTTGTGAATTCATCTAAATTGTGAATTTGTGAATTCATCTAAATTGTGAATTCAACTAAATTGTGAATTTGTGAATTGTGAGGGTTGAGTTGTATGTGCACTGTGAATAATTTACTTGCGATTAATTAGTTGTAGTTTTTTGTGAATTGTGAGGGTTGATTTATGAATTACTTGCAGTTTAGCTACAGTTTTTAGTACGTGTATTGTGTATAGTACTACAGTTTACTTGCAACTAAATATGCGAGTCTTGAGTACAATTTACTTGTAGTTGTACGTGTACTGTGTATAGTCCAAAAGTGTGTCAACTAAAGTGTGAATTTGTGAATTCAACTAAATTGATAATTTGTGAATTGTGAGGGTTGAGTTGTACGTGTACTGTATATAGTTTACTTGTTGGCTTGCTGCTAACAATTAGGTGCAGTAGTGGAGAATGGCTTGATGTTAACATCTTATTTATTAGATGTTAGCCTAACATTGTGATTCACTGATTTGTGAATTATGACGGTTGAGCCATTCTCCAATGCCACGTTTTACATGTATTGGCAGTATTGCTAAAAAATATTATTTTATTTGTCGAATAGTAACGAATTATTTATCGTATCAGTCTATTAAAAATGAATTTGTTCAATTAATCTCACAAAAAGAAAACACAATAAAAATAAACCGAATCCAAAATTGTAAAAACCAAACTAAAACAAATTTATTTTAGTTTGGTTTGGATTGACATTATCACTAAACCAAAAACTAAAAAACCGAATTAAATTTTATAAACTGAATTGAACCGACCGAACGCCTAGCCCTACAGTTGAGGCACTTGACATCCCTTTCCACACTCTATGATTGTTATTTGTCGGTTATCTTATTATATTGTTGTCATATATATTGATTGTGGCATTGACATGCATTCATTCCAGATTGTATTGTACTACTCCTAGACCACAAGCAGGTGACAAGGTTGAGATATTGTACCACATTTTATAAAATCCCTTGACCATGGGCAAGTGGCAAGGGAGAGATATATCACTTTTAGAGATATTGTACCACCTTTTATAAAACCCCTTGACCATGGTCAGGTGGCAAGATGGAGATTGTACCTCTTTTAAAAACCCCTTACTATGGGCAGGTGGCAAGGTTGAGATATTATGACACCCCTTGACCACGGACAAGTGTCAAGGTTGAGAGATTTTGGTATATGGTTTGAAGAGACCCCTATGGGTTCTACCTGGTAGCCTTAGCTTGGTAGATGTAAACAATGACTGTTGCGGCAGTCGTGATTCCACCCTATGCATTATAGTTATTCATTTCATTTGCATTGCATCATAATTATACTTGATATTTTTTCTATTCTTATGTGTTATATATATATATTGTCTATTCTTACATGCTTATCTGATTTCTCCTACCCAGTCGGTTGAAGCTATTGGGTACATTTCAGTATACTCACCCCTACTATGTTTCCTCTTTACATATTAAGCATAGGGACTCCCACGTGGTAGTTGATCATATTTGATCTGAGTTTCTTACCATTACTGGACTTTAGCGATGAGGCTTAGACTTTGAGTTGCAGTTGTGGCTTTGAGACTTCATTTGTTGTCATTTGTATCAGACTATGTGTTTTTCTTATGAAACAACTTTGTATTTACTCATTCATATTACTTAGAAGATATTGTACTCATGTATCTAGGTTTTGGGATTTTAAGTAAATACTGTGGTTGTTATATTTTAGTCTATTTTCTTCTTTAGTTGCAATCTACTTTTAGGTCATGCCAAGTTTGGTATCAGAGCTTTAGGTTCATTGGGATCGTATGTCAAGAGCATGGTGCCTAGTAGAGTCTCACAGATCAGTACGATGTCTATACCAATCTTCAAGAGGCTACGGAGCACTTGATAGGAAAAGCTTTCAGTCTTGTTTCTATTCGTGTGTTTCTTCATATCAACTTTTTTGAAAGTAACTAATCTACTCTTTTTGCGCACATGTCAATTACCAGATCCCGACAGGCGGTAGGTGAGTCTGAGCCAGCTGATGTGGCCTCTACCCTTGGTCGAGGTAAGGCTCAAGGTAGGGCTAGAGGTTGTGGACGTTCTAGAGAGGCAACTCTGCCCAGGGGACTGACTAAATCAGTATCACTAGAGCCTGAATATAAGTCTGAGGGACCCACATACCTTGCTTCACCACTGTCAGCCCCAAATGCCACATCTTTGGTTCAAGAGCTACTTCTATGAGTATTGGCCAGACTTGAGGGAGCTTTTCCTACTCTCGTTATTCTTGATGCAGCGACTTCTAAAGTATCGATTGGCCCTTCTATAGCTCTAGTTGATCCACTTATAGTGCATGTTGGCCCTTTATCAGCATAAGTGGATCCTCCCATGGCTTCTATTATTCTGCCTCAATATTTTTAGTAGAGTACTAGGTCACATCTTCAGGGTTGGTCTATTGCACCACCCAGGTTTATGGTGTTACCATCTTCTGCTAGCCCTACTATGTTACTGCCAAGAAAAAGCGTTTTGAGCAGTTTTTCAATTAGCTCCTCCAAGATTTGATGGTATGCCTAGAGACATGGGTTATGATTTTCTTTCAAAGTGCCAGGATCGGTTATGTAATTTGGCTATTCTTATGTTCCACAGAGTTGCTTATACCTCTTATAAGTCAACTGGCTTGGCCAAGGAGTGGTGCAGATCAATTTTTACTTGTATTGGGATCAATTTACTGAGGTAATCTTTAAGAGGTTCGTGCCTTATAGCCTCCAGGGAAGCAGGTGAGATGAGTTTGACTGGCTTCAATAGGGATCGATGTTAGTATCTTACTATGAGGTGCAATTACATGAGTTGTCCAGGTGTGCCTTGTCTAGCATCCTCACAGAGTTTGAGAGGATTCAATGTTCTTCTAAGGGATAAGCAGGGTATCTTCAGGAGGCCACAACTTCATTGGTCCTAGTAGGTGGTACTTTCTAAAGTGCGGTAGACCATGCCCGTATGATTGAGCTCATTGGACATGATCGTTAGGGTGTAAGTAACAAATTTTGCCAGCATGGCCAATTCAGTGGGCACCCACCGTGGGTAGAGAGCTTCATAGACAAGGTCATTAGGGTAGAGCAGTCTATGCAGCTATTCCCGCCACTGACCGTGTTAATAGATCTAGGCCTATTCAGATGGGCTGTGAAGCTCTTTAGGTACAACTAGGTGTGGTGGTTTCTCGGGACATCCATATTAGGGGAGAGAGACTAGTGCTTGTTATAATTGTGATGAGGTTCACCGTTGTCCTCATCATGCACCTCATGCTCAATCATTAGGGACCCAACCAACCCGTCCAATCTCAATACCAGCAGTGAGGGATACTTCTCACGGCATGAGAGGTGGTACTAGAGGAGGTAAAGGCCCAGTGAGAGATGGAGAATGTGGAGTCCCATAGCCTAGTGGATGGCACAAAGTATGCTATGCTATTCAAGATCGACCCGAGGTAGAGGCCTCTGAAGTTGTTATTATAGGTATGGTTTCGGTGTGCCACTATTTTGCTTCAAATTTTTTATCCAGGCTCTACATATTCATATGTATCAACATATTTTTCCATGGATTTGGGTATTATGTGTGAGCCTCCTTCTGAGCCTGTATATGTTTCCACCTTGATAGGTGAATCTTTAGTAGTGAATCGGGTGTATCAGGGTTGTATTGTTACCTTCTTAGGGAGGGATATTATTATTGATTTTATATTGCTTGATATGGTTGACTTTGATGTTATATTAGGTATGGACTGGTTATGTCGCAACCCGAGCCTAGGTCCTAGATGTGACACGGAAAATGGAAAACCCGAAGGCAACCCAAACTAGACTCTTACATATCATTGGAACATCCTTGGTTGCGGAAGCTTAAATCAAGGAGTAAACAATTACCAAATAACTCTAGGGGAAACAGGACTTTGGACTCAAGCTATAGGGATGCTTAGGGAAGAGGATTTACATGAGTCACATAGAAAATAATATCTAAGTGGCGGGTAAGTAGGACTTACGCTATAGGGGTATTTTAGGGTCTTGGGACTTTCATCTCTTCAACAACATACAACAAGCATACAAGGGGATAAAGGTACCAAGGAAAGTCTTGCATAGAATATAAAGACACAATAGTAGTTGAGCTCAATACATAATAGTTATATCCAACGACACCTCTACCATGATTGGAACGGGGCCCAAGACATGCTTTCGGGCTCACCCTCAATGAGTAAATATCCATAAATGCATAATATTTGATTAAGCATAAAAGTAAAGTGGATGTTGTTCTCGTAATGGAGGACTCACCAAAGAAGACTTCAAGTAGTCCGGTTAGCCACATGGAGGAGGATGAATAGGAGTTTCGGTCCCTACATGGTGAGATCATGTAGGCAAAAAAGTATGTGTTAGTACTTGAAATGTACTAAGTATGAGGGGTGCAATGCAAGCAAAGAAACATAGTATAACATTACAAGATGCATAACCGTAATCAATTGATAAGAGATCAATATAACATTCATGAATAGTGCTTAAGTCAAAACATGCACAAAGATAGTCAATCTTGCATAGCATATATATATATGTGGGAGGACACCGTAACCGATATATAAGACCAAGTGAGCTACTACTTGGAATCCCGATGCTTGACCCCTCCACCGAAAAAGAGGTGGTCTACTTTCCAAGGTAAACCAAACTTGACCCCATATAATGGCTAAACTTGACCTAGTTAGATCCACTAGTAAAAGTCCCATTTAGGGAGCATAACATGAATCTATGGTGGCACATAGTTAAGAGACCAAGGCTTTGTATAAGGACCCCTTAGGTCGATCCCCCACCTTAAGCCTCATTCGGTGCTAAGTCTAGTCCCATGGAATACTTGACATAATCATAAATATCACCATAACTTTAAAGACTTGTAAAATCGTGAATACATGGAAAGAGTAGCTCAATCATATACTTGACCCCTACACATGAGCATACACCTTACACTAGAGGGTAAAAACATTCATAAACTTGACCCTTTCTAGTGGCATAGCTTTACACATGAGGGTGGAATATTTCGTGAACTTGACCCCTTCTTGTGAAAATTGGTGAGTACATAAGGGTATAACACTTATCATACTTGACCCTTTCATGTAGGAAATATTCATTCTCCAGAGGGTAGAATATATCATAAGGACTCATTATTTTCTTACAAATTATAGGAACTTTTCATGAGTTCAATACATGCTTAGGAGTCCACATAAACGTCATCTCATGCTTGTCTTGCAAATCATACAATAATATTCATCATGTAAATTTAGTCAAACATTGTGGGTGAATGCATATGTACTTAAAATCATGCAATTTAGTAGTATAATTCATGGAGAATATAAACCCATTTCACTTGAAGAGTTAAAACAATCAACCCACCAATGTAGTAGAAAGAAACCCCAATTTAATGTCATAAAATTCATCTTAAAGCTCACCATCTTCATAGTTCATTTCATTCATGGGTTCAGGAATAATAATCCAAATCATGGAACAAGCCTTCAATAAATATTCATGCATAAATAGTCAATACTTGAAGAAACCAAACTAAATTTATGTACATAATGCATAATAGGGTTTTGGCCATAACCACCATAGCCCAAAAATCATGAAACTTAAATAATGAGAAGAGGATTGGCTTCATGGGTGAAAGAATTCTCATGAATGAAGCCCACATACCTTGATTGATAGGAGGTGGAAAACCTTGGAGGAAATTGTGAGAATTTGAAACCCTAGCTTGCCTCTTTGTTGCAACCTTGGAGGAGGCTTGAGAGTGTTTTGAGACTTTGAAATATTTTGAGTGAAGGAGAATGAGTGAATTAGGGTTGAAGAGGTTGATAAAGGGATCTTAGGAGGGGTAATACGACATGGATTAAGTGTAAAAGAGTAAAAAAGGTTAGTTTTCCCCCTTTAAAAACCTTGCCGAACCAGTCCACGAAACCCAGACTACGACTCGTGGACCATTCCATTAGTCGTGGAACCTCTCATGGATTAGTGGTCCTCCAATCATAGGCCACTGGAACGTTCTTTGAACTCCTCAAATTACCCAATAAACTCTTCATGAGTCATAAAGTCTCCTCGTAAACCACTCCCTTTCTTAGTCAAATTTCAGCCCTTAAGGTCCCTTCCACGAAGTGAGTCCATGAGTCGTAGAACATTCTACGGCTCGTGCTTTAGGTTTCATAAATCCTTTCAGTGTTCCTTTAAAATGTCCATTTTTCACTCCCACTTCTACGAAATCATCCATGAGTTGTGGATCACTTCATGGGTCATAGACCATCACATGGAATCAAATCTCAAGGTATTTTTCTGCTACAAACATTCCCAAAGTCTTCAAATATAAGGGGTGTTTCAATATCTCCTCCTTGGGATCATTTGTCCTCGAATGAGGTGAGATTAGCTTGAAGGAGTAGAAAGTGGAACCATGTCAGGATAAAATGCAAAAATTCAACTAAATCATTATCTTCATAAAAACCATCAAACTTATGCATCAATTACCATTCAAAAAATCAATTTCATATTCATGCATGCATGCAACAAGAGCACAAGGCTGAAATTCAAGACTAGACATCATAGAAAGGATTTATATTTTTACCTTAGGCTTGAATGGAGTGGAAGAGGTACGAATATCACTTTTTCATGTCCACTTCTGCTTCCCATGAGTCACTTTCGGCTTGTTGATTCTTCCACAGAAACTTGATGGATGCCATATGTTTTTTTCTCAATCTTTTCCCTTGCCTATCTAATATTTCTATCGGAACTTCCTCATACATCACAATTTCTTCTACAACACTCACCACATCCAAGGGTGCAATAGAATTTGGGTCACCTACACACTTTCTCAAAAGGGATACATGGAAGACTAGGTGGACCATGCCTAATTCTTTAGGCAATTCCAATTTATAGGTAACCTTACCGACTCTCCTCAAAATTATATATGGCCCTACAAATCTTGAGCTTAACTTTCCTTTCTTACCAAACCAAACCACGCCTTTCATGGGTGAGACCTTCAAATAAACTTAGTCATTAACATTAAACTCAAGATCTCTCCTCCTCACATTGGCGTAGGACTTTTATCTGCTTTGAGCCATCCTCAATCTTTCCCTAATCATCCGCACCTTCTCCAAAGCTTTCATAACCAAATCCAGACCTAACAAGGCAACTTTCCTCATATCAAACCACCCAACTGGGGATCTATAATGCCCACTATAAAAAGCTTCAAAGGGAGCCATTCCGAGGCTAGAGTGATAGCTATTATTGTAGGAAATCTTTATAAGTGGAAAATGATCATCCCAACCACCTTTAAACTCCAAAACACAAGCCCTAAGCATATCCTCAAGAGTTTGACTTGTCCTTTTGGCTTTACCATCCATTTAAGGATGAAAGGACGTGCTAAGCTTAACCTTGGTACCAAGACCCCTTTGGAAAGGTTTCCAAAAATAAGAAGCAAAATGAGTACCCCGGTCTGAAATGATAAATAATGGTACCCCATCCAATCTAACCAATTTATGAATGTATAACTTGGCATAGTCTTCGGCACCATAAGTCATTTTAACCGGTAGAAAGTGAGCCGACTTTGTCATTCTATCAACAATAACCCAAATGGAGTCAAAATGCTATCTAGTCTTTGGTAACCTAATCACAAAATCCATGTTGATCTCTTCCCACTTCCAAGCTGGGATCTCTATGTCTTGGGCTAGGACACCTGGTCTTTGGTGTTCGATTTTCACTTGTTGGCGATTATGACAATCGACTATGAATTTGGCGATATCTCTTTTCATACCCCCCCACGAAGATACTTCCCTCAAATCTCTATACATTTTTGTAGACCCAGGATGAATAGAGTAGGATTAGTTATGTGCCTCCTTCAAAATCATATTTCTCAATTCATAAACATTAGGCACACACAACCTATCTTTATATCTAAGGAAACCATCTCCCCCTTGGGAGAAAACCTCCACCTTACCATCCTTCACCAAAGCTTTCAATTCTAGAAGAGCGGGATAAAGTTCTTACTTGGATTTGACCGCTTCTATCAAGGAGGATTTGGAACCATCAACAACCACCATTCCCCTATCTTCAAACTTATCCAACCTAACACCCAACCTAGCCAACCGGTGGACCTCTTTGGCTAATTATTTTTTGTCCTCATCAACATGAGCTATACTCTCCATGGACACCCTACTTAGAGCATCGGTCACAATATTAGATTTGTCGGGATGATAGTGTATTCTCATATCATAGTCCTTAAGGAGTTCTATCCACCTTCTTTGCCTCAAATTAAGATCCTTGTGGGTGAACACATATTGGAGACTCTTATGGTCAGTGAGCACATTCATACGAACCCCATATAAATAATGACGCCATATTTTAAAGCAAACACCATGGCTGCTAGTTCAAGATCATGGGTGGGATAATTATGCTCAAGCACCTTTAGTTTCCTAGAAGCATAGGCTATGACCTTGCCACCTTGCATTAGTACACACCCCAAACCAACCCTTGAAACACACAATAGACCGTAAACCCTTCTAACCCTTCCGGTAGAGCCAAAATAGGAGAGTACATAAGAATATCTTTCAAAGATTGGAAACTCTTTTCACACTCTTCGGTCCAAACATTTTTTTTTCTTTTGGGTTAATTTGGTCAAAGGGGAAGTGATAGAAGAGAAACCATTTACAAACCTCCGATAGTACCTCGCTAAGCCCAAGAAACTCCTAATATCCATTGGAGTCAAGGGCCTAGGCCAATTCCTTATCACTTCCATCTTCTTAGGGTCCACTTTGATCCCATCACCCGACACCACATGTCCTATGAATGCAACTTCTCTCAACCAAAACTTACATTTATCAAATTTGGCAAACAAACTTTCATCTCACAAAATTTGCAACACTGTCCTCAGGTGATTTGCATGCTCCTCTTTACTTTGGGTGTAGATCAAAATATCATCAATGAATACGATCACAAGACAATCAAGGTAGGGTTTAAGGACCCTATTCATAAGATCCATAAATATTGTCGGTGTATTGGTTAAGCCAAATGACATCACCACAAACTCAAAGTGCCCATATCTAGTCCGAAAAGCCATTTTAGGAACCTCAGACTCTCTCACCCTAAATTGGAGGTAACCGTATCAGAGATCAATCTTAGAGAAATGACTAGCCTCTTGTAGTTGGTCAAAAAGATCATCTATCTTTGGCAAGGGATACCTGTTCTTTACGGTGACCTTATTAAGTTTTTGATAGTCAATGCATATCCTAAGGGAGCTATCTATTTTCCTCACAAACAACACCGGTGCACCCCAAGGTGACTTACTAGGCCTTATGAAATCCTTCTCCAATAAGTCCTTCAATTGGTACTTTAACTCCTTCAACCCCGTCGGGGCCATACGGTAAGGGAGGATGGAAATGGGTTGAGTTTCGAGGAAGAGGTATATGCTAAAATCTATTTCTCTTTCGGGAGAAATACCGAGAAGCTCCTTAGGAAAAATATCAAGATACTCATAGACCATCAGAACTGACTCGATGAGAGCGGCTCTAGTCTCAACATCCTAAACCCTCACAAGATGGTGAATACAACCCTTGGAAATCAACTTTTAGGCCTTAAGAAAAGAAATTAACCTACCCTTGAGCACCGAATCATGACTATCCCAATCAAAAATGAGTTCATTAGGAATTTAAAATTTAGCCTTATGGGTTCTACAATCAATGGAAGCATGATATACATGTAACCAATCCATACTAAGAATAATATCAAAATCTACAATGTAAAGTTTGACAAAATCACAAGGTAGGACTTTATGCATTACAAACATGGGACAACTCTTATAGACTCTTCTAGCAATAACGGACTCACCAACGGGGGTCGACACCTCAAAAGGTTCACATAATAACTTGGGACGTGCATGAAGCTTATTAGCAATAAATGGAGTAATAAAGGAAAGGGTGGCACCCAAATTAAATAAAGCATACACATCAAAATCAAAGACCTTCAACATACCGGTAACAACATTGGGCATCTTATCCACTTCTTTCCTCCTTGAAGAGCATAAAACCAGTTGTGATTTAGAGCACCCCCTTGTTGGCCACCTTGGGCTCTTTGATCAACATGAGCACCTTATCCTTGTGGGCGACTCTCTCTACCCTTGTTTTGAACATAGGGACAATCAATAACCTTTTGACCCATCTTACCACATCCATAGAAAGCGTTTGAATCCCTTACAAATTTTCCACCATGATTTCTCCCGCATTTTGGCACCTTAGAAAATTCATTCCATTATTTCTTCATTGTGCCTTAGGGTTAGGAACCCTATCATTAGTCAACCTTAGGTTGTGGGAATTGGACGACCCTTGGTCTTAGAATTTATGGCCTTATTGAAAATGACCACCCCTGGTGCCTTGAAAACCACCATCATACCAAGCTCCTTTGGACTCACCACTCCTTCTCTTCCTAAATTTCTTCCCTTTAAGTTGTTCAGCATAAGTCATGAGTCGAGATAAGTCCATATCACCCACGATCATAGCGATGCAACACTCTTCATTCACCAAATCGGACACCCCCGACACAAACTTGTTCATCCTTGACCTAGGGTCAGCAACTAAATAAGGAGCATACTTGGAGATCTTGTTGAAATTGAGGGAATACTCCCTCACACTCGATGAGCCTTGATTGAAATTTATGAACTCTATTATCTCTGCCTCTCTCAACTCGATAGGGAAGAAACAATTGAGGAAAGCGGCTTTAAACTCCTCCTATGGGATGGGGCCATCATCCTCCCTCCCCACTCCCATTAAGTAAACCAAATTTGTGCAAGGCCCTTGAGTTGATAGGCGGAAATCTACGCCTTCTCCTCCGAACTAACCCACATGATAGAAAGCACTTTGTATATCTCATCGATAAATTCTTGGGGGTCCTCCTCCATCTTGGAGCCATAAAACTCTGGAGGATTCATCCTCATGAAATCTCTCACCCTAGAGGCCGGTGTGGGAGCTTGGGCTCCTTGGTTCAATTGGTTGTTCACATCTTTGTGCCAACATAGATATGATATTCTAATACTCAATGTGTGTGACCCTTTCCTTATCTTAGGGAGTTTGAAGAGCTTAAGGGGCCATATCACCCTCGGTGGTAGGAGCTCTTTGAGGCATTCTCCTTGGTGAAATGATCTAAAAGAGCAAAAGACCATTCATTAGGATAAAGGGAAATCTTAATTCAATGTTATAGCATGACATAGATTATGAAGAAGTGAACCATTCTCTAGAACGTATCATAGCTTCCCACTCATAGTAGTGGTGTGCTTCACAACCATGAATAATAATCTACTTGATGGGGTGTGTTGGATTTTCTGAGAACCATTTACGAACCTAATGCTTTGATACCAAGCTTGTCACGACCTGAGCCTAGGGCCTAGACATGACATGGCAAATGGGAAACCCGAAGGCAACCCAAACTAGCCTCTTAAATATCATTTGCATATCCTTGGTTGCAGAAGCTTAAATCAAGGAGTAAATAATTATCAAATAATTCTAGGGAAAATGGGACTTTGGACTCAAGCTATGGGGATGCTCAGGGAAGAGGATTTTCATGAGTCACATAACAAATAATTTTTAAGGGACAGGTAAGTAGGACTCACGCTATGGGGGTATTTCAGGGACTTAGGACTTTCATCTCTTCAACAACATACAAAAAGAATAGAAGGGGATAAAGGGACTAAGAAAAGTCTTACATAGAAAATAAAGATAAAATAGGAGTTGAGATCAATACATAATAGTCATATCTAACAACACCTCTACCATAATTGGAACGGGGACCAAGACTTGCTTCCGGTGTAACCCCCTTACTATTAAATTATGTACGCACTTTCAAAAGGGTGTTTCATTGAGATAAAATCAACCCCTACTTCATAATTCTGTGACTCGAATTTACGTCATTAGAGGAATCGATTTTCTTGAATAGTCGAAAAGGAAAGGGGGAGGGGTGGTCTTAGTATAATTTGGTTTACTTTTTATGAAACCTTATATATTATAAAATCCATCATAATATAATATTAAGGTGTGAAGTCTAAAGAAAAGGATTGGAAAAGGAGTTTTGGGCAGCCACCATTTCTTGGGCAGCCCTTAACTTACGTTTATATATATATATAATCCCCTCTAAGGTAAGTCGGTTCCAAGACTATTTTTAACCTTATAAACTCCCTCATACTAATTTACATCAAAGAAATCACTAAAAAGAACTAGTCCCTTTGAGAAACATATCAAGAAACCCCCACCCTT
Organism: Solanum aculeatissimum; assembly: GCA_038996855.1. Classification (NCBI taxonomy): domain Eukaryota; kingdom Viridiplantae; phylum Streptophyta; class Magnoliopsida; order Solanales; family Solanaceae; genus Solanum; species Solanum aculeatissimum. The sequence goes on from JBCEWC010013145.1 coordinate 15,027, forward strand.
TGGTAAGTAGCTAAATTCTGCCTTGAAACTGTGTAGTGTTTAGTAATTGTGTAATATCTCGTTGTATATATGAAGTTTTAGTGTGTAAGTATGTTCTAGAAAGCTAATTCACATACCTACAACTTTTATATTTATGTGAAATTCTGAATATGTTCTTATGGTACTGTAAAATGGGACGCAACATAGAGAAAGTTTCTGGCCAGTCTTTCTGTCTGAGAAGCCTTCTAAGTACTGCTGTTAGTATTTTAAGCATATATTGATGTGTGAG
>JBCEWC010013146.1:0-15294 GCA_038996855.1 Solanum aculeatissimum
TTGGCCAACTACCAAATCTTAATTTTCACATTTGCACCATTTTCTTTTTGTGTCATACCCCAATTCATTTGCATTCATATTATTTTTTTCAAATATGAACTAACAATTTTCACATGATGAGCGGTTAAGAAGAGAAAAGAACTTTAGGACAGAAATAAATTTCGGGCTCTTACATGTTGTTAACTCTTAATAGCTGAAACATCATGGACGTATTTACACCTACATTATTCAGCAGTTAACTGTACAGGTTTCTTCACAACCACCATAAGATTCTTCACATTCTAATAAGCATCATAGCTGATATCACACTATTCAGCAGTTAACGGCATAGGTTTCTTCATAATAACTAGCTAATTAAAAGTTCACCATTCCAATCTCCACATTTACAACTCTAATAACATGATCAACTTGAAATAAGAAAAAGATTGTATAAACAGCAAATGAACACCATGTACAGGGAAACCAAGAACGTTTTCAAAACTCAGATACTACAGATAGGGAATGTCAATTGAAGAAAACAACATAATGCATGAAACTGGGAATGTATGACTTGCCTCATCCAAAATGATACGTTCCCACTTCACTGAATGCAGAATTGACTTCCTCCTAGACACATCTTCACCAACACTGACTGAATTATCAATAGAACCATCGCCAGTCCATGTTGAGTTCTTGCTGTTCTGCTTTGACTTTTTTGGCCTACAGTCAGCCTGGATAGTGGAGTACGTAGTAATGACAAAATCATATTCCTCCAGTTTGTACATACATTTATCCCTGTTGACGCCATGATAAACAAGAGTTTTGTTGCTTCCTTCAGTGGTGCAACGTTCAATCTCGTGAAACCATTGTGTTGCTCCAATCAAAAGACATACAACAAGAGTTCCTTTTACTTTTGGGATTTCCTGAGATGTGCTCGGTGTAGACGACAATATGCTGGAACCGCTAGCTGCTTTCTTTAATTGGCGTTGAGCGAGCACAAGTGCTATGGCTTGAACTGTCTTCCCCATTCCCATTTCATCGGCAAGAATACCCCCTTTGAATGCAGATTCTTCTTGCTTTAATGACCAAGCCAACCACTCCTTTTGGTACCTCAACAGTGGCAAGATCAGATCTGATGGTGGCTCGGCTGTTTCAGGGAGCGACACATCATCTGAAACATTTAAATAATTTTCAAGAAGGAATGCATCCATTTCTTCTTCCAGTAACTCCCATGTCAAAACTAACCCTCTTCGCTGTTGTGCGCTCTCACGTTTATATTTCCTTAACATGCAACGGTTTCTACTAGCTGCTAATACCTTCTCTTCATCACTTTGGTCTTCTGATACATGAACAATTATCAATTAAATTAGAAAAATTACACCAACTATTCAAAGCATTTAACATTTCAAGAAGGATATAACAGCACTAGGAGAAAATTAAAGATAGCAATCATCAGCATGATGAACCTATTCTCATTACATTATTTTTCATTTTGGGGCATTTCCAAAAATCATCCAATTCCACAAAAATTTCAGCAGAAAAACAAACAATAATTAAAAATGAAGAAGAAGAACCTGGAATTGGAGGATTCATTTTCGTTGAATGAAATTGAGTTGAAATTGAGCGGGAAGGACTATTTATATATAGCCCAATTCAAACCGCTACTCCTTTTTCAATTAACAGATTTATTTAACTAATTAACAAATTAAAACCGCCATAAACTTTAACTAACTAATCTGATGACGTGTCAAAAGTCTAGCTCATTTGTGTTGCTGACGTGTCAAACTTATGAATGCTCTGATGTGGCCTATGCTTAGCTTAAGCCTTGGTAATTTCTTCATTGACATTTTTAAGCTCACCTAAATTTATAAATAAAATTAATTCATATTTTATTTATTTTGTATATAATTTGAAGTATTTAAGGAATATAAAATAATTCCTTTAATTTGTGATTTTTTTAATGTTAAGAAATTGATATCTACTATGTTTATCATCTTATATTTAAATATTGTTGAGTAAATTAATTATTTTTTAAAAAAAAATATTGGTGGCTTTGACAAATTGATAACTGGGGTTTTGAGACAAAAGTTTGTATAAATACAGTCTACTTCCATCTCATCTAAAAATTTTAAGTTGTTAATGAGCATAATTTTTTATTATTTAATTATATTTTCAATAAATACACATTGTGTGCAGTAAGCAGTTAATTTGCTTTGATTTATATATGTATGAGTAGTTAATTTGCTTTGATTCATATAGAATTTATAAATATTGTTGCGACAAAATTATATATACGAGGTAAGTTGTAACTAAAAATAAATAGCTACGTGGGTGCAGTATATTGTGTGGGATATTTTGTAAAAATTCTTTTTAATCCGGGAACATTTGATTAAAAAAAAGCACAGTAAAATCTTTAAAAAAATTATATAGATCTAAATTGAAATAAGATTAATGTAATAACAGACTATTTATGTTATAGAAACACTTTCATCACATACAATTGAGGCTGTGTATTGAATATATTTTTGAAAATTTTGACATGTAATTTCTTATCTGTTTTAAGTCAGAGATTGGTGAAATTTGGGTCTATTCTATGTGTTTTTGCGAGACGTAAATTTACCTCAAACGGCATGCTAAAAGTGATTTTCAGTACTTTCATGATGTTCCTCTTGAAAAAATACATAAATTAATCTTTTGAATCACTTAAAACGAATCAAAAATGAGAGAATTATCACTAGTTGAATTTCCTAATATTTTTTGGTTGTAAAGTGGAAATTGTCAACACATATATTTTTTTCCTTTTTTTGGCCGCCTGCCATATGGCGCGATCCCGTGCGGCCATGTCATCCGCCGTCTTTGACTTTCAACAATCATTCAAACTTAGTTTTGATGTTCCGACCTCATCCGGAGTCAAAAGTTACAAAACATTTATGAAATCTGATTGGAAATAGTATTGTAGGTACGCAACAATCTAGTCAAAATTCTGTAGGACTCTACAAGTAAAGTTCAGTTTTAGTTTAGGTTCTTAGAGGCTATTCCACCGTAAATCCTAGTACATGCCTAAATAGGGTAATATATTCTCTTTGAAGAAGAATCTCGAATATCTCATAAAATCTTGAGATATTCATACAAAGATCAAAAAATGCTAGACTTTTCTTAACAATCAAATACTTCAAGAAAATCCATAAATTCTTTCATTGAGATCAAATCCAAATCATCTTAGTTCGCTAAATATACCACTAACAACCCTAATCATGGAAAAAACATAGAAGGGAAGAATCAAAGGAACAAACAGATTTGTACCCACAATGTTTATCAATAAAATTTTATTACTTCATTTTGTTTGTGATTGTAATTAATTTTTCTATCACATTAAAATTTATTTCAAACAATGAATTATTCTTGATATTTCATTTTTTTTTTATATATTAGTTATTCAAAATGATTCATATCTAATTTCAACCATTTAATGACTATTAGGTCCCAGAGGAAGGAGAAATGATTTTTTATAGAATTTTATTAATTTGATAATCTACTGTTACACCTTAAAAATTATTAAAATATTCCTAGATGAAAGATTACTCACATAACGTATTATTCTAAAATTTTTTGACAAATTTGAGGTCTATCGATCAAGGCAAAAAATTATGTGAAAAAATAATCTCAGTTGAATATTAGACCAATCGAATCAAAAAATAATTTTTCAGAGAGAAATCACAGAAGCAGAAAAATTTGCAACAGCTCTGCATCGCAGAGGTGCCCAAAAATGGGTCAAAATTATTTTTCTCAATTTTTGACAATCCTAGAAGTTTATCAGAAAATTTTACAAAAAAAAAACTAAAATGGACCCCTGGCACGTCCCACCGTTGCTCAATTTCAGTTCAAATTTTGCAGTTTCAATGAGGAGCATTTCAAAATTTTCTCTACCCCTTCTATACTTAATCCACACTTTATAAGGCCATTTTTTATCTTAAAATAGTTCCTAAGCATATTCCTAATCACTATACGCTATTCTAACTCAAGAAATAGGGCTAAGGAGAGAAGAGGAGGCTAGGGTTCATGAAATTTAAGTAAAAACTTCTTTGTTTGATTTTTCAGTCTTCATTTCATGTAAGGTTAACTAAACACATGGAATAAGTTCTTGCATGTGCCCCACAAATGTGAATGATTGAATAGTGGATGACTTGAGTCTTCCTTGATTGTATTTCTTGAGAATTTTCCTCAGCCTTAACATATTCCTACCTAATATTGAACATTTGATGGTTTCTATGAACTTATCTCTTGAACGAACCATTTAAATTTTTTATTTCATAAACTCCGATTATATTTTGACTATGATTGAATATTTGTCATGACCCAAGTCTAGGGCCTAGGAGCGACATGGTGAATGGGAACCCAAGAGTAACCCAAACAAGTCTCATAGCATCCATACAAATATCATCAGTTAGGAAGCACAATTCAAATATCATAAAGTAGTACTAAGGGATTAGGGGTTATGACACAATCTATGAGATAAGGAAGCATGAGACTTGTCATCACATTATCACAACAAGCAAGTCTAAGGTATGCGATCATGGGATGCAATCTATGGAAGTAGGGATTTAGGAACTTTACCATCTTATCAACACATCACAAGCAACAATAACATAGGGCAGGGGCTAAGAGATAACTACCATAAATACAAAGCATAGCAAGGCTCATATGTCATCCAACAATGCCTCTAATTCATAGAAGGACGAGAGCCAATACATACTTCAGTTTCACTCTCAAAGTAAATAGCATAAGTAATAAAGTCTAAGCATAGTTAGATAGAATATAGGTATTGTCCTTGAAATAAAGGACTCACCAGAAGCAAACTTCCACAATCAAACTTAGCCATGAAGAGGTGGATGAGGAAAGACTCTAGTCCCTACATGGTTAGATCATGTAGGCAAAAATATGTGTTAGTACATTTGTATGTACTACGTAAACAGGCATGCAATGCATATGAACATGATAAAACCTGCATTTAAATGTTAGATGACAAGGGCGCGCGCGCGCGCACACACACACACATATATATAAGAGAATACCATATCAAGATGTCTTAAATCATGATGCATGAATGCTTTAATATATAAACATAAGCGGGGATAAGACCTCAACTGACATATAAGACCATACGAGCTATTACATGGAATCCCGATATTGCCTCTACACCGGAGAAAGAGTAGCCTACTTACCAAGGTAGACTATACCTCACCTTATGGGTCCTACCCATTTCGAAGAGTGGATTTCATGTACATAATAATTTATTTTGAGAAAATATGATCTTATGGAACGTAATTATAAAAAAGGTAGGTTTTATATAAGGACCCTTTTGGTCGAACCCCCACCTATAATCTCATTTGGTGCTAAGTCATCATCCCACGAGAGTACATATACATATACATGCTTGTAATAAGATTATAAGTCATTTCAAATCATAGTTATGCATACTTGAGTTTAAAATTCAAATCATACTTCAAATCTTAATTACATCCATAGAAATAGCCCATTCATAACTCGTACATGATGGTGTATACACACCCATAAGTGCTTAAAACCATATCATAGACATTATGTGATTACATTCATGTCATAACCATACTTGCCTTGAAATAATAATCATTTTCATAATTGATAGTCAAGTCCATAGTAAAACTTCATGAAAAGTCATGTTCATGCATGTTCATGCATGTTCATGTCACGAAGAAAGAGGAAATAACATATTTACTTTAAATACGTATTTAATATAAGATAATTAAATAGAATCATGCATAATTCATGAAAAAATCAACAATTGATCTTACTTGAAATTACCCATGCATAAATTCATAATTAGAAGGGACACGTAAATTGAAATCTCATGAAATTCGTGTATATCAACATAATAAGACTCAATTCATGCTAAAATCATCAATTGATAATGACTCATATCATAATTTCATCAAGTTGAAGCTAAATCATAAAATCCGCTTGCAAATCATACTTAGAAATCGTGAAATAGAAGAAATAGATTTTGGGGCTCCAAGGTTGAAACCACACATACCTTGCTTAGAAAGATGAGCTTGAGAAAAATTTATCTTGGAAATAAAACCCCAATTGAATCCTAGCTTGAATCTTTGAAGATGAGACCTGGAGGGTGTTTTAAGAGTTTTAATTCTAGAAACTAAGTGTTAGGCTCGAATGAAGTGTTATGAAATACATAGGTGTTGATTTAGGAGGATATTAAAGTCATAGAAGGTTCAAAATACCCTTATAGTTGAGGTAAAATACCAAAAAAAACTTAATAAAACGAGCCTTAAAAGTTGAACCAAAAAATACTATGGATAGCTTCACTAACCGTGAACCTTTTCAAGGTCCGTGAAAAATCCTCTTGCGAAAGTGATCCTACACTAACAGGTTTTATGAAAATAGGCATAACTTTTCTTACTCCAAACTCAGAATTAGATAAAATTAGATGTGTTGTAAAGCTAATTCAAAGATATTTAATTTGGTAGGTCGTTGGTCACCTAATTATTTGTGTTCAAGGATATATAATCATTTAAAGTTGACCCTCATACTGGTTTATGCGAAAAACTTAGCCAATGGAATTTCTTTGAATTTGGCTTGATGTAAGATATTCATAATGACAATAAACCACATACCTAAGCTTAGATTGAAGATTTTATGGTGAATTTTTCTTGAACTTGAAGGTTCCATGGAGATCCTTCAACTAGAGCTTGAAATGAGGATTCAAAAGGTGTTTTGAGTGAGTGAAAATGAAAGGTCAAGTGTTATAGAGTGTATGGAGTGATATGAATAGCTTATGAACTGATTTTGGAGTACAAGGAAGTCCTTACACATTATACCTAAATAGAAACTAAAAAATGAGTCAGCAAAATTGCCCAGTGACCTCCACGGCACACTTCATGAGCTGTGAAGAACACCACAGCTCGTGGCGCCTTCCATGGAGTACAAGAGGTACTGGGGAAAAGGGGCTCACCACAGATCCTTTCATATGTCGTGCTGTGCATCACGACTTGCGAAGTGGCTCGGTGTGTGCACCCAATTGGCCAACCACTCCTTTATGACCTAGGCAGCCTCCACAAGCCCTTTCATGGTCAGTGGTTCCTTACACTGCTCGTGAAGGGATCCTTGGAAGATTTCCCTGGCAAAAAATCCTTGGAAAAGGTATATCCAACTTTTTTTCACCCTTACGAAGTCCGAATACTTGTAAAATTTCTTCTGAAAATGAAATTTTTAGCCTTTATTTGATCTTATAACTTGTGGGGTATTACAATGTCTATGTCTAATGATTGAGTCCAGAGCCTTGAATTGTGAATACTTGAATGTGAATGAGATATGAACATTATGATAGTCTTAATGAAACTTGATGGTCCTTTGTATTTTCATAACTTTAACCCAAATGACTGGATAAAATATAGTGTTACCATAAATGCATATCTAAACTATTCTTGAATGATGTGATTGGGATTGATTGGATAGATTGGTTGGTTTAAAGGTTTGATTGTGATAGTATTGATGATTGATAAGAGTCCATATGAAACTTGTTGATTGGATAGATTGAGATGATTGAATAGAGTTTTATGAGCATTGAGTCTTGAGAGGAGTATTCAGCACTGAATTGAGTAAGAGCAAGTAACAATTTGAACTCAAGAACTATGTAGCCAAACATAGGTGAGAATTGAACTATAAATTGGATGAATTCGTTTCATATTGTCCCTTAAGTGGACTTGATTGATTGGTCTAAATTCATGATTGATTAATTCATTTTTTACCCTGGCAAAGTACTGGATAGTTGTGGTGACAACAACGAGTTTGTTGTATAATCATTGGCTCATAAGTGATTGTTATCGAATAAGAAAAACTCCCAGATAGATTTTGATTGTATTCCAAATGATTGGATTGGCTTGTATATGATTGGTCTCTATCTAAGCTATATTCTTACTTTAGAATTATGATATTATGATTGAGTTCCTTATCTTCCTGATTTGAGATTATATGTGATGTAATTCTACCTTGATGCATATTTTATTCTATAATATTACATACTTGTACATTTCACGTACTGACGTCTATTTGGGCCTACATTTTTTTATGATATAGATACAGGTATTAGAGATCATTAAAAGGCACTTCATTGAGGATCTTATTTACTATCAGTTGATTAGTGAGTCCATCCTATTGCTACCAAAGCACACACATGTGTACATGGTAAAACCAAGTAATATAGTGACTCTATTAAGAGTCGGGATGTCGAACCCAAAGGACGTTAATGAGATGCTTAGTAAGTTTTCAATGCACTATCTTGCTTTGGCTTCCAATGGGTTATTTAATCACTGGTTTACAGGGTTAATTTTATAATTATAGTTTTTTGACCTCTAATATCTTACTTTTGTTGACAGAAAAACTACATCATTGAGCGGGGATAGACATGAACCAACAAGAATGCATTACCTCTATCTTCCTATTTTATACCCAGTAGTGTATATGAGTAGGTGTCATGAATTTCTTATATATGAATTATCCTAGAAATCCTGGAATAAACAAGCTTCCTGTACTTTGTGTTCTATCTCCTATTTATCTTCCGAATTCATGGTAAACAACATATATATATATATATATATATATCAATGTTGGCCAGAAATTAAAATAGTGATGCAAGAAATATAGGAGTAATTATATCAAAAAACCCATCATCAATCAAAGAAAAGATAATCTATAACATAGTCTTGTGGCTACAGTCCCAGAATAAGAGAATTTAGCCACTCATAGTCTAAATCACAAAGACAAATAATTTCATGAATATTCAATGAGTGAACTTGAGAAAAGAAAGGAAGAAAATTCAACCCTAAAGCAGTGTTCTTCATCGTCCTCTCTCTTCCAACTAAAGAACGAATGATAAAAAATAAAACTTACAAGTCTAGCCTTTTAAAATATTGTTTCCTAATTTTTTCCAAACTTGAAGTCCAAGTCCACGATGTGGACTTGTTTGATCTCTATGTATTTTCCTTCTGAGCAGAATTCAGCTAATTATGAACCAGGATCATCCCAGTCCGCGAACTGGGTTCTTCTTAGTCTATTCATGCATTTATCCAGCTCGGCCAATTTTAGCTTGTCTTCAAGCACCTCCGCATCGCGGAGGTGTTCTAGTTAAGTATATCTTGGTTACTTCATGCTTTGATTGTGTTCCCTCTTATATGATGGCACTGACTTTGGGCCTCCATCTTTTGCTTTAAGTACTGAAAACACAATAAAAATTATTTTTATCCCATGATTAGCTCAAAATAACCAAAACAACAATAAAATTGCCTAGACTTTATGCTTTTGTCCTTAGAATAACCGTAAATATGGATAAACTTGGCTATTAGGTGCATAAATACGCCTAAGATAATCATCCCATACTTAAAGTTTTGTTAGTCCTCAAATAAATTGTGATACATACATGAATACGACATATTTTTTCACACACAAGGTAGTCTCGCTCAGGCCACAAGTATTTGCATAGAAGGCTTCACTTCACAACATATTGAAACATTAAACCACAAATGACTAATTCAACACCACCTAACCTCTGAAATAGACTTTACAATGCACCTAGACTCATGTGACTACTTTGTTCTAAGTTAGTCACAGTTAACATAAATAATAATTATTATTATTTTATGGAAGACTCTTTGACCCAGAAGGGATCCAGTTTGCGATGCAGACTAGTCATGGACCCTTCTGGTTCCTGCCAAAAAATTTTTTTTTTTAGCAACCATGACTCGTCTTTACGGTATCCTTTTTAAGATTTATCCCTCCTTTTGGTCTCTCTCCTAAAGTGCTTTGGCCATTTGGATAAAAACCATGGTCTCAAGAAGGAAGGGAATAAGCTTAGTACTCGGATATCCAAGAAACAAGTCTAATGCTCAAAGGGGTTGTCGAAGAGTATCTTTCTCAAGGTGAGTTCTCTTAAAGGTCTTAAGTGAGGCTGTCAAAGAAATGCCTAGATCACTTTCCAAACTTTACTCCTACTTTGTTTGGTACACATACTGGACAAGTTCTAGCAATTACGAATAATAGAAAAATCAATAAACCTCACCCACACATAACACATGCTCACTTCAAGTCTGATAACTATCATAACCATTACATGCAAGTCACAAAAATTCAAGATTAAGCATACATATAAGAATCTACAACAGAACATAGGTGTCTTGAATTACCCATTCCCATGCATCACATGTTTATCATTACATGCCAACTACGCAATAATGTAAAAACTTTGCAAGACACTATGCATACAATACTAAGTTGAAGAATACCCTTAGGACGATCATCATCCATCCATTATAGGCCTCATCACTCAATTATGACTAGACAGAATCAAACACACAAGACTAAAAATAAAGTCAACATCCTAATATATATACATCAACATAGAATGAACTGTCTTAAAGATCTAGAAAAAAATAAACATAAATTGTTTATATAACCAAGAATAAATTATCCCTACCCCATACTTAAAATTTTGCACAGCCCCAAGTGAAATTACATTACGAACTAAGTATGGTAAAGATACTCCCCTTAATCAGTCATCCATACCACCCTCTACCAGTGCATCCTCGATATGCAAAGGTGGCTTGTCCTTGGGCTCCTCTTTAGAATCACTGTTCGACCCAGCTCACATGATCCTCATCTATTGAGACATCATCTACCACAAGCTCGAAGAATCTAGGCCTAATCCCCAATACTGTCTTTGCATGATCATTTAACGGGTACTGGAGCTCTACCTAATATAGCTCATGAGGTATGGACGGGCGGCCACCGATGGTGTGATGCAATATCTCCAAACCATATATCTGGTCCATGATCAACTCATTTTTGTGTGCCTGCTCCTAAGAGGTCGGTATGGGCCCAAACGTCTGTCCGGGCCCTTTGGTATTTGTAACATTGAAGGGCAAGGTGGGGATTTCTGAAAAGTAGTCCAAAGCCTCGTTAGGGATGCTAGCCTGTTGACAAAATAAAATGATTAGTCCACCAAATGCATACCTGCGACCACAATGAATTTAGGCCTTCCTCATTGACAACTTCTACACGGTCCGTATGTTGATTTCAATGCCTTTTATTAGGGCATACACCAAGCATGCTCTGTCCTTGGTGACCTCGGTAAAGTGAAGGCCTGGTATGAGGTTGTGCATCATGATCTTGAGTCATACTCGCACTTTCCAATTCATATGTGTATAGGGGAAAGACAAATAATATCCCATATAACCATGGCAAGTTCAATAGGCAATAGAGTGGGGCTCCGCAAGAGTATGCCTCATGTCTCGATATGGAGGTCTAATGTTGATCCCCATCAGAGTAGCAGAAGGAACTTCAACAGTCCCCAAAATTAAATTAATCTCTAGGGGGAATAAATGGAAATTTATGCCCCACACTTGTACAAAGTATGTGTGCAAATTTGATTGAAAGTTCGCATAGAACTCCTGAGCTATGCTCAAGTTGCAAGGTGGGGGTCATGAAAAATAAATTTCATGTTTAGCTGGTGGACCTATCGCATAATCTAAGGACTTCCTGCTCCAATATTTCCTGACTAATGGGGATATCTGGAAAATACTTGGCCTCTGTGTGCGTGCGATACCACCTTCTCCCAAATTGGAAGACTGTATTGGACCAAATTGGTGACTCTGACCTCGAGGAATGGTTGGTACATGTGGCACTTGGTGCACTTTCGGGTCCCTCGTTTTACTACTAGAGGCGGTTTCCTTTCCTAGGTGATGTCCTTTTGATGACATGATGACGTACAAGAACACATCAAGCCAATTAACCCAATATTCAAAGCATGTCCCCTACACATAGAATAAAAATTAACTCCCAAACCCCACTCTTAGAGTGACACCAAGGGCTAGAGTGAAGGTACTCAGACTTTCCATTCAATAAACACAAACTCATAATGTTACGATTCGAAATCTTGGTGTGATGACACTCACCTAACCCATCAAGGCAAGTCAATCTGAAACTAAACAACCCAAAATAATAACGAAAGCAAAAGATAAAACAGGCTAAATTAATAAATAAGCATATGGAAAATAAAACTACAACCATCCTAGAACTGGTGTCACATGTACAAGTCTCTAAATAAGAATACTCAAAGAAAATACAAGTCTCAATGTTTACTTCTCAAATAAAACATAATATAATAAAGAATCCTCGAGGAACTGCCAAAGAGACGTACAACAACCTCTCAAGTGATCCAGAAGTTAGATCATGTAACAAGGAAGCCTAGCAAGAGGGACGATCTCACAACCTACAAAAATGTAGCAAGGGGTGAATACTAAACAACATGGTACTCAACAAATGGAAGCTAAACCTGAAGTAAAGTAATAAAGAATGCAAATACTCCTATCCACCAAATCAAATACTGTCGAACTACACTCCTACACACAAAAAAATCCCAACATAACAAGGATATATATATAGGTATGCACCTAAGAAGTGCATGAAAGAGTCCACATATAAAAATATTTCAATTCAAGTCAATTCTCACAATATACAAGGTATAATGATCTTTCCATTCCACGCTTATAGTCAAATCTCTAACCCATAAGTGTTGTTCAATAACAATTCCTCCAATATCTACTATGCTCAAGTACAACATGATACACAATCCACACGCTTACATTACAATAGATTCTCAATACCAAATATCAAGTCAATGCATATCAATCCCTAACAATCACTTCCACTCCATGAGGTAATTTAGCAATTTAGTCCAATTCTCATAATTTATCAAGTTCAATTTATTCAAAAATATATATCACAATCTTTCAATAGTTCAATCTCAATGATGCACAACAATTCCAAGCATTCAACACATCTCATATGGTACATATAATAATTTTAAGAAAGGGATAATATGAAATGGGATGGATGTTGTGAAATATAAATAGTGTGATGCAATATCAAATAATTGTGATGTATGTCTGTCCTACGATACACATCCGCTGATAAACTCAAGCCAAAATTCATGGGGGCCACATATGGAACATATATCCACTGGACCATCTCCCTTCGACATTTAACTTTCATATCTAGCCGAAACCATTTCTCTTCGGCTTTTCATTTCTTTTTTTCTAGTTGAAACTATGTGACACCCCATAACTCTATTCTCATATGTCCTTATGTTTTGAGACTCATTCTTACATATGAGAAGTGTATTACGGTCATAAGAGACTCCTAACACTTAGCCGAGTTCAAAATTTTCCTATAAATTGAGTTTCTAGTGTTAGATTATGCAAGGGTCAACTTTAAATGATCATAACTATCAGAACACAGAGAATTAGGTATCTCATGACCTACCAAATGAAAGATCTTTGAATTATCTTTCCAACATAATTTATCTCATCTCATTTAGAGTTTGGAGTCAAAAGTTATGATCATTTTACTAGAAACGGTCAGGTGCAGAATTATTCTACGAAATCACATACGATCCGTGGATTAAAGTATGACTTGTCTGGTATCTCGTGGAAAAAAGTCCTGAAAATCAATTTTTGAGCCCAAACTTTACGGACCTATCTACAAGTTGTAGAAACTTCTACGAGTCGTAGATTGGGCTCGTGTAATATTCCAGCAACCTTAAAATTTTGCCCAAAAGTTTATGGAAGGATCCCTATAGGTCGTGGAAGTTTCTAAGGATCGTAGATGACTTTTGATAACTTTTTTTAAAGGGTTATTTTGGTTTTTTCCCACCCTTTAAAAGTCTAAACTTGATGTTTTTATACCTAAATAAAGTCCTAAACATATCAGTTCACCTTTTTTCACACTAAAACACATCCTCCAACTTAGAGTAAGGTTTCAAGGGAAAAAAGGGCTAGTGTTTAAAGCGAGAAACTTGAGAATTTCTCCAAGCTGTTCCAAGACTCAAACTTCCAAGTATGTAAGGCTAACTAAAACATGGATTTTGTTCTTCCATGTGCCCCATAAACCTAGTTGATGGAGTTGTTAGTGAATTGAGTATTCCATGAAAGTTTCTTGAAGTTTTTTCTTAAATTCTAATGTATTTCTATATAATTTTGCATGAATTAAAACTTTTATGAATTAAATACTTGAAATTGTTGGTTTTACTTTTCTACATGAACCCTAGCATGAATTCTTGTTGTTTTTACATATTTCGCTTAAATGAGTATGCATGAGTATAAATTGAGCCTAAATAGCCTACGAAATTCCTAAATGCTTTAACTCTACCTTTGTTTTCTATACGCTATGAGTTAGAATGATGCATAATAGAGAGTTTTTATGAGTCAAGAGCTGGACATTAAAATAGTATTCCTAGCCAAAGAGGGATAGTTGATGTGATGAATTGAGTTGATACACATCCAATGAGACTAGAAGAATGAGCTAACCTTAGGGTTGATGTTTTATGAACATATTGAGTCTTGGGAGGAGTATTGAGCACCAAATTGAGTAATAGTAAGTCCAACTCGAACTCAATAACTACATGGCCAGCGTAGGAGAGGATTGAATTATGAAAACAAATGTTTCCCTTTAGTCCCAAAAAGAGAACTTGATATTATTATTGTAGATCCATTGATGGGATGTCCTTTACCTTGGCAAGATATTGGAGGATGTGCAACGAAATCGCTTCGTTGTATCATCACCTGCTCAAAGGTGATGATCGCGGTTAGAGAAACTCCCAAATAGGTCTTGATAGTATTCTAAGTTGATTGGATTAGATGGTATGTGAGTGGTCATTGTCTAAATTGTATTCTAGACTCTCGACTTGATGATTGAATTCCCTACTTTCTTGATTTGAGCTATTTTGAGTTGATATTATTCTACCTTTATATGTCTGATTCTGCCATTTTACATACTCATACATTTCATATACTGACATTCATTTGGGCTTGCATCGTTTTATGATGCAGAGACAGGTACTAGCGGTCACCAGTAGTGATAACATGCAAAACATAGATGACATCAACATGAGTGACATGTACCCTTCAAGACCATTCACAAGGAGTCAAGCAAAAGATCTCCAAGACCTACAAGAAATGTTCATGAAGAAGGAAGCTTTAGAGGAGCTTGAGGGTCACCAAGGAAAAGCTTACAACGTCTGGAAGGTCTATCAAAGTGAGAAAAAAAGAAGAAAAGAGGTCATGTGTGCAAATGGCCATTACTTGAATTCAAGGATTTGAAAAGAAGGCAACCAAACAAGGCCCTTACTCATTATGGGTAAAATTGTAAAGAGAATGTCTTCTTTTATTTACTTAGTATAAATAGTCATATTTTATTATTTGGAAGACTTAG
>JBCEWC010013147.1:0-15292 GCA_038996855.1 Solanum aculeatissimum
TTATCACTTCTTTCCATATATTTTAAAAGTTAATATTATAAATATAATTAAATAATAATTTAAAGAAAATTTGTGAAAATACGTTTTTATCTAAAACATAGTCTTTTAATGAAGGACAAAAAGTTCAATCAACATTTCTAAGGGTTTTCACACTTTTAATATAGTATAGATTAAGTATTAAAAGTGCTTAATTATACTAACCTGATTTTAGTAACTATGGTATAAGTAATCTAGAATTTTAATTAAATTATAATTTTAACCCATCAACTAATTCAACTATCTAAAATTACCCTTCCACTTAGTAACAAAAAATATCAAATAGTCCAAAAGACTTCTTTAAAATTTATGCGTATGATATTTTTTGAAATCCAAGAAGATTAGTTTTCAAAATAACCTTACGGGTCTTTACAGATCGTCACCTCATTCAGCGTGATATGCTAATTTATTATTGAATCATCACCTCATTCAGCGTGATACATTAAAATTATTATTGGATCATCACCTCCTTCAAAGTGACACATTAAAATTATTGTTGGACTGTCACCTCCTTCAGTATGACACGTTAATTTATTATTGAAGTGTTACCTCCTTCAGTGTGACACGGTAATCTATTGTTGGATCATCATCTCCTTCATAATGACATGTTAAATCATGTTTGCATAAATTTTATTCATATTTATGTTTTATTTACTACTAACAAGTTTTATCTCAATCTATATCGAGAGCATCCAAGAGGATGAATTCTCAAACAAACTACAAGTGTGGATGTCATCAAGTAGGATGCAATACAACGTAGAACTTTAATTTTTTTTAGCAATGAACTGGGACATAGTCTAAAGAGGAATGTCACACTCTTTGAATATGACTAATGAGTGACTTCCACCACAATTCAACCAAACCCCTGTCAGAAGGCATGTGGGTATTTCTTTGAATTCATCGGTTTTAGTTTGGCACTCGGATAATTTCAACTCTCACCGAAAGCAATCTTTCCGGTCTGAGTGATAATACACCAAGAGTTTTGAAAATTATGTTCATATAAGTTCTTGATTATGGATGTGAAGTGCACCACATTCATAACTAACAAGTTGCAAGCTGTTTCTTCATACTCAATTTACTTGTCACTCCTCCTAACTAAAGATTATCTTAGCATAACAAGATTTTCTTTTCAATTGATTGAGTCGAACTACAAATAGTCTGATTTCATCCATAATCACATAATCATAATAATGGAAACTACGTACGATTGATGATAGATTCTCTCTCTAAACATATTCTCTCCCAATGGCTATACTGAATATTTCTTATGACTGTTATGGACTTAGAGCCACCGACCGACCATCTGAGGTTATCGTATACTGAGCAAAAAATACATAGTGGTACATACAATACTAGTCAACAGGAACCCCATCCTAATTCCTCCAATAAATCCTCGAATCTGCCTATAATAACTATTTTAGCATCTTCGAATAGGATGGAAATAGAGGTCAAAACAACACTAATGTCTCCAATGATCACTCCACTCTACACAAGAAGCTAACATCGACATCTCTATTAGTAAAAGTGAAGAGGATGGTCATTCTGAGGAGGAGACAAACTAACCATGGCACTAAAAATTTGATAGGACATCAACCTAAACCCAAGACATAGGGTAAAGGTAATGCTACTAAGAATGTGATAATTCTTGAAGATCCTAACATGAAGAAGAGCCTAGAGGAAGTAGATGTTGGTATCTCTGAAGGCGTGTTGGGCTCCAGAGACGTAACTCACCATGATACAGATGCCCGGGGAAACAAGAATGTAGTCCAGCATAAAGATAAAATTTATGATTTTCCTAAGATTTTGAATAACTTTACTAATTCTAGTAGTAACCACCTGAGATCTTCTTTGAGAAATAATGACTTTGTTAAACACAACAGTGGAGCTCAGGTGAGTACCACTGATAAGATTGACCAAGGAATTGAACCAGCTACCTATATTGTCACCCAATCCTATGTTGCTAAATTGAGAATCAGTCAAAGAAAAAGTGACGCCCCTTTTGAGCTCATCAAGCCTAAGTATACCACCAAGCAAGGCCTTCATTGATAAAGTATTGTACCTTGACGCTGCCTCCATTCACAAGACTAGAGGTAGTGTGGCCAAAGCCAAAGTAAAGATTTATCTCACCAATCACAGGCCTAGTCATGTGTGGATGAGATTGGATAAAGAGGACATTACTATAGGAAGGTGACAATCTATTCAATATGAGAGTGTTCCAGACTACTGCTCCTATTGTAAAAATCAAGGTCATGGAATTGAAGTATGCACTATCAAAAGAAAGGATGATGAGCATAAAAGAAAGAAAGTTATTGAACTAGATAAGAAGAATCAACAACATGCTGAAACCAAGCAGCAAATTGGCAACAATGACCAAAATAATCTTACTACTACTGACCAGGCCAGAACCAAAGATGTGATTATTTCTCAAAAAAAGAGTATTAAGGATGAAGAGGCTCAATGGCAAAGTCACAAAAGGAAGTCCAATAAAAATTAGCCTAGCAACCAGGCTAACAAAATCTACAAGCCAGTGACGGTCCTAAAAAATGAGAAGCATAATCAACTGAATTAGGAAAATAGACAAGGGGGAAAGGATAACTAAGACATTCAGCAGGAAGACAAGAAATATATCAATATTCCTTTGGATAATGAAGGAAGTCAGACTACTACTCCTATCCAGTAACAACACCTAACAAGGGAAGCTAACCTAAAGTCCTAACAACAAGTCCAGGAGAGGCCCAGGACCACTAAGAACTCTAAGGACACTCAGCCTAGGTACCAAAATGGAATGCAGAAGGATCAAAGAAGTATGCAGGATAGGGCCTTTGTGGATGGGTTGATGATTCATGAAGATATTAGGACCAACCCTGAGAACCCCAGTGGTCAACAACAATGTAGCAATCTCAATCAGCAAAACCAATACCAATAAAGAGATTGGTCAAAATAATCCTAAGGGAGGTATGACCAAGGATCTGGGATCCTTTGCTAGTACCAGTAAGCAATAATCCTCCAGCAAGAAGAATAAGTAGAGAAAAAATAAGAAGAGATGCTTTGAAAAAGAGGAAGGAGGTTCAGGAGAAGCAACAAGATCATGACAAGGATGCTAATCCATTAGAAAATAATCCTATTAATTCTCCTTCCCAGAACATAGATATTACTAAATATTCTAGTGGAACTTCCTTTAATATTGATGAGTATGTTGTGATCCATTCAGCAGATGAAAGGGATGCCAAGAATTTTAAGAAAGATGAGATTCTAGAACCTGATGAATGTCATGACCAAATCAATGATGTCTTTATCTATCCTAATACTAATGACCTGGGGGAGGAAATACAACTGACAGTCAAGGTCTATCTCCAAGAGGCCTAGAACTAAGTTTCTTACCAAAACTAGTCATATAGTTAAGTCTGCACCTATTTGCAGACCCATCACCAGGTCCTTCCAAGCTAAAATCATTAATGATTAGAGCCATTATCTGGAATGTAAGGGGTGTTAATACCCAAGGGGTTCTAGAAAGACTCAAGAAGCGTAAATGTATTCACCATTTTTCAGTGTTCTGTATCCTAGAATCTTTTTCAGATGCCTCACATATCCATGCTGTCACAAAGTACCTCCAAATGGACCAAGTCATCCATAATCCTAATAATAAGATTTGGATTTTCTAGGACATAGATGTTAAGTATCAAGTCTTGGATATGTTAGATTAGCATATCTCTTGTATGATCAACCATGTGTAGATACAACAAGAGTTTATTATGACCTTTGTTTATGCTAAATGTAAAGACTCTCCCAGAAGGCCTCTATGGGAAAAGATGATTGAACAAGATGACATTGATCTCCCATGGTGCTCTGTAGGAGACTTTAATATTATCACCTCTCTTGAAGAAAATTTGGGAGGCAATCCATACAATATGACTAAGAGATTTGATTTTATTAGTGTTATGAAAGCCTGCAACCTTCACTGCATTCCCAAAATGTCTACAATCACTTCCAAAAGATCTTTAATATTGGAGTGAAGGAGACTTTAATATTGCAATACAACCTACAATCACTTCCAAAAGATCTTCACTGGTGAAGATAAGGTTATACTTGAAGATGTCCTCCACTGCATTCCCAAAATGATCAATGAAGAGCAAAATAGTACCCTTCAAGCCTTGCCTACATTGAATGAGATCAAAGAAGTTGTGTTTGCTATGAATCCTAACTCTGTTGCTGGCCCTGCTGGTATGAATTGCCACTTCTATCAATGTTGCTGAAACATTATTAAATTGGATCTTCTTGATGTCATTCACTTTTTCTCCTGGGGTCACCAGATGAGTAGATACTTAACCCATACTTGTTTGGTGCTTATTCCTAAAGTGGAACATCCCACTAAGATTTCATAATTCAAGCCTATTGGCTTGAGTAATTTTTTGAATATGATCATTTCTAAGCTTCATTGTCTTAGACTTGCCCCTATCTTGCCTACCATTATCTCTCCCAACCAAACAGGCTTTGTGAAGAATAGAAATATCTCTGAGAACATTATGTTGGCTCAGGAGATAATTCACCAGATTAAAAAGCCTAATGTTGGGGAAAATATGGTTATTAAACTTGATATAGCAAAAGTCTATGATAGAGTCTCTTGGGTTTTCACCTGGATTGTGTTGAGAAGAATTGGTTTTGGGGAAATTTTCATTGATAAGACTTGGAGAATCATGTCTAATAATTGGTATTCCATTATTATTAATGGAGATAGGCATGGGTTCTTCCACTCTATCAGAGGCTTAAAACAAGGGGACCTCTGTCTCCAATTTTATTCATTCTAGGGGTTGAAGTCCTCTCCAGACTTATGAATAATCTCCATATCTATCCTCTCTACCATGGATTCTACATGGATAGGAGAGGCCCCTAGATAAATCACGTTAGCTTTGCTAATGACATCATTATATTTACTTTTGGTAGGAAAGTTACTTTGACTCTGATTATGAGAGTGCTTGAGCAATATCAAAAGGTCTCAAGGAAGTTTATTAACAACTCCAAAAGCCACTTCATGGTCCCATCAAATGCCTTTAGACCTACTGTGGCAAGAATAAAAAAGATAACTGGGTTTACCCAGAAAGGCAGTCTCATTACTTACTTGGGATGTCCTATATACATTGGCAGACAAAGAATTATATATTTCTTTGGGCTAGTGGCTAAGGTAATTGCCAAAATTAGAGTCTGGCCAACCAAATTATTACGTTATGGGGGTAAAGCTACCCTAATCAAGCATGTTATTCAATCAATGCCTATATATGTCATAACATCTGTTTCTCCTCCTAGCACCACCCTCAAGCATATATAAACTATCACTGCTCAATTCTTCTGGGGATGGAAGAGTGATGTTGGTAAATATCATTGGTCCTCCTGGAGAAATTTGAGTTATTCCTATAATGAGGGTGGGATAGGAATGAGGATGTTAACTGAGGTAGCAAAGGCCTTTCAATATAAGCATTGGTGGAATTTCAGGTCCAAAGATTCCTTATGGAGGCAATTGTTGAATGCTAAATATTAACAAAGATCCAACCCCATAAGGAAGAAATAGCACCCGAACAATCCATCACCTAGAAGCATATGATGGTAAACAAGCACAAGATTGAGGAACACATCTAATGGCACATTAATTCTAGTTTATGCTTGTCTGGTGAGATAACTAGCTTGGCATTGGCCCCTTTTACAAATATAAGACTGATGACTATCTTCCCTGATAATGTGACTGTCTCTTCTTACCTTATTGATGGCAAGTGGGATCAGCAAAAGCTCCATAATAGGGCCCCTGCCCACGTGGTTTCTACTATTTTAAGTTTTTAATTTCTTTACAATCCAAGTATCTTTGATTTGGCCATTTGGAAGCCTAACAATAATGGAATATTTTCTTGCACCTCAGCCTGGGATAATATTAGAGACAAAAGAAGTATTTCTACCATGCATGTCATGATATGGCATAAGTACATCCCTTTTAAATATTTCTTCTTGCTTTGGTGGATCATGCGGAGGAAACTCCCCACCAATGACAAGATTGTTAATTTTGGCTGTAGACCTGCTCCTTGTTGTTGTTGTCAAGCGATAGATCAAGATAACATTAATCACATCTTTCTTGATTGTGATCAATCCGAACAGGCTTGGATTTTCAGTGTTAATCCTTATGGTATCACTACTAGAAAAACCCCTCTTAGAAATCTGTTGACTAAGTGGTGGGCTATTAATCCTAAAAATGATGCTCATAAGCTCATCTTGAATGTAACTCTTATCTTTGTCTATTGGAATCTGTGGAATAACAGATATGCTGTGGAATAACAGATATGCTGTAAAATAGGGAGGGAAAATATCTAGTATTACTAGAGTCAAATACCTCATCTTTAGAGACAATTACCTCATGATCTCCTATGCTTATCCATAAATTACCTGGCCTACTTCATGAGTTCCCTAATCCAAGCAGTAGAGAGTTGCAACCATAGGATTAAAGTAACTATGATCTCATGGTTCAAGCCTTTAACTAGAGTGATTAAGGTGAACACTGATGGCAGTTCATTAGTGAATCCAGGAAGCATGAGAGCAGGAGGGATTCTCAGTGATGCCCAGGGTGAGTTTATATTTACTTTTTCTATGTATTTTGGTGCAGGTACAAATAATCAAGCTGAGCTGGAAGTAGCATTCAAAGGTCTCTTTTGGTGCATTCAACTGGGATACAAAAGAGTGACATTTGAGTAAAATTCTGAGTTGGTAATGAAGTGGATTGGCAAAACTGTCACACCTCCTTAGCAGCTTCAAACGTTTTTAGTTAAAATCCACAACATTATCAACAACTTCCAGGAATTCAAAAGCATTCACATTCTGAGAGAGGCCAACCATGTAGTTGATGCCTTAGCAAAGTTCGACCATTCAACTGGTAACTCCCAAGAATATAACTCCAAGGATCAGCTTCCACACAAGATCAAAGCAATCTTACAACTAGAAAAAATGAAGATTCCAAATTTTAGGAGGAGGAAACTAAAGAGGATAAAAAAACCTCCTTAGACTAGGAGTTCTGGTTGTATAAAGGAAGAGTCTCCCTATTTTATGCTATCCTAGATTGATCTTGAGTGAATCCCTCTCATAGGATTAGCTTTGTTTGCACATTCTAGCATGGTGTTCCCTTATCATACCTTTCTTTTTAGTATTGATAATGGAATACCAACTTAGGTGGAGATAAGTTTTATGTCCCCGTCCTTGTATCCATTTTATTTTTATGATAAGGCCTTGGGATGTTGCTCAGCCCCTGACCCACTCCCCCTCCACAAGGGTCAATTTAAAAAAAATAGTTTGATTTCTAAGTTCAAGGATATGTAGGCGAACTAAATGTTGAAAACTCAGTTGTATCCTAACAATTTGTTCTTAAATATCATTCTCAAGCATTTCAATTTCTCTATAATCCGATATTAGGATAGCTTTTGAATTTTTTTAAAGTCGTGTGTCAAATCAAGTGTCATAAACTACAAGTGGCTTGAATTCTCGTGTAACCTGAGATATGTAGGAAACCTAAAATCAGGATCCGACTATAATTTCCTAAAGACCGTACCAAATACCTTTCAGAAGACGAATATGTTGTCAGTTAAAATTGGATTCGTCAACTTTCTTTGTCTCGGATCTCTTTCATGAGGGGCAGTTGTTGACATCTAATTTTGACCCTCCACAATATAAATTAATTAACGAGTTTCTTCAATTTTAAATAATTTAAAATAATTATCTTTGAAATTCAAAAAAATATTTTAAGTCATTTCTTGTGTTAACCTTTAATATATACTATATGCATATTTTTACCTATTTATATATGTATCTATAATTACGTATTTAATTATTAATTTTTCATAATTTTCCAATAGAATCGTTTCAAAAAAGATTTTATTTTTTTGCCAATTATCCTAGTTAAATGATGAATTATTTTAGATGAAATTAGTAAAATATTTTTATTTAATTATTTAACTTTGTTAATTTTAAGAATCTCTTTAATCGATTTATATTAATTAGTATTATAGTCGGAATTAACTCTTTTTTGGCTACTTTTTGAATTCTAATTGGTCATAATTTTAATTAAAATGACCAATTGTTTAGTTAATTCTTCCACCCTTTCAAACCCCATCTTTTAGTCCATTGTTAGACCAAATTTTGGCCCACTTTCTTGCAGACCCGACCCAACCCCTTTTAAAATCAGCCAAAACAACACGCACCCCTTTATTTTATTTTTTCAATTCATGCGTGCACAACCAACGACGCTAGTGTCTTCTTCCCAAAAACCGCAAAAATCCAGCGAAGCTTCTGCCAAGCAGCCTAAAGCTTCGCCGCCTAGCCCCCTTTGATCAAACAATGACACTCTCCTCAACGTACAAATTTTGAATTTTAAAACCCCTCAATTCTTGTCCAATTTCCCCTAAAACGATCCAATTTTCATCTATACATATAGCCCCTTTGTTCACTGAAAAGGAGGATTTTCTTCCCAAAAAATACTAGGGCTATTCAATTAAGGATGACCAAAAGGTTTCAAAATTTAAAAAAAGTGACTCAAATTTTAAGAATTGGGTATAGGTGACAAGTTTATAATTAAGTTCTAATGATATTTGACCATTTTCAAATAACTCCCAAAGTTAATTTTTTACACTTCAACCCACAAATACAAAAAACATAATTCTTCTGTTTTGGGAAATCTCCCAACGGTGGGCAACTTCATTCCCGCAAATTTCTTCTTCTACATTGTCTTCTTCTTCTTGTTCTTCTTCTTCTTGGAGCTTCAGAATTGGGAGAAAAAAAAATCAATTTTTAGGGCATTTGTTCATATAGCTTTGAAAGGTAACTTTTAATCATTATTATGACTGATAAAAGTGAATGTGATGTTATTTATTTGAGTTTTGTGTTGTTATTGTTGTTTCCACCAGTGTTGCAATTCTTCACTGTTGAGCTATTTTCAGCAACGATGCAACATATATTGAAATAGATTTAGCAGTTGTTGAAAGATATAGAATAATAGTCGAAATATTTTTTTAGCAACTGGTTCACCACTTTCTGCAGCAATTTTCAATTACTTCTTAATGTACAGTAATACTTGTTGGATCTAATGTTTCAACTGATGAAGTAGCTGCTGAATTAAATACAACAGTTATTATATTTCTGTACAATCTTCTCATGTTGTGCTTTAAATTATAATTTATTTAGGACCTTCAACATCATCAATGGGGAGACAAACTAATATTAGCAGTTGATTGTAATGGTAAATGAGTCGAGTCCAACAATCAGAAATGGTCGAGACGATAGAGATGATTGTGAATCGAGACATCGCCTATAAGGATTTTGTGAATGAAATTATTGCCAATTGTGAATTAAATTGTGAGTCAAAAGATATTGTTATCACTTATATGCATTCTTGTGACAAAAAACAAAGAGTGACTCCATTTAGAATAAAAAATCAAGTGAGTTTATGAATTTATTTGAAAGATGAAGGAAGACCCATTCTACGGGTATACATGGTTGAACGGTTGGTAGGTAACCAAAATACATCTCAAAATCAACAAATGTTGAATGACGAATGTGATGTGATGAATACGAACATTCTAGATAGAGCAAGTGGAGATAAACAAATGTCAATTCCAGAAGTTGCTAGCAACACACCAACAAATACACAATCAACACAGTCGAATCATGTTCAACATGATGAAACAGGTTTTTATAATGGTATGACACTTAAAAATAAGTAAGATTTAGATATTGCGTTGAAAATGACTTGTTTAAAGAAAGACTTTAGAGTCAAAAAGGTGATAAATTCACGTCTTGTATATTGTGTGAAGTGTATACATGCTGAGTGCAAGTGGTTACTGAGAGCTGTGAAGCTTAAAATTGTGACAGATTTTACATTAGAAAGTATGAAAAGATTCACACACATGTGGTTCTCAACATCTGACGAGCCATAATCCATATGTTACGGACAAAGTAATTGGTGCATACTTTAAAGATAAGTTTCTGGAGGGTAAAGGGTCATCCACAAGAGATATGAGAACCTCACTTCGTATTGAATTGGGATGCAAGGTCAGTTATTGAAAACTTTGGAAGGGAAGTGAAATTGCGAAATCTTTGATTAGGGGAACACACGAGCATGGATATGCAATGCTTGACGTGTATGATTATATGCTTAGCACTGTAAATTCGGAGACCAAAATGGTATTGGAGCTTGATGAAATTGGTAAGTTTAAATATTTTGTTGTGGCATGGGAGATTGGATTCTTGGTTTTAGGCATATGAGAAAAGTCATAGCCGTCAATGGAATATTTTTAAAAGGCAAGTATGGTGGAGTTTTGTTGTCTGTTGTTGCACAGGATACTGAGAAACATATTTTTTTTATTGCATTTTATGTTTTCGACTCTGAGTGTGATGTCTCTTACCGGTATTTTTTTGAGAAAATGAGCAATTTTTAGATGATATTCCAGAATTGTGCATAATTTTGAATTGACATCCAAGTATAAAAAAAATGATTTCAATTGTCTATCTTTCTGCTCATTATGGTTTTGTATGTGGCACCTTGGTGAAAATATTTGAACCAATTTTCACAATAGAAGAATCATTTATCAATTTTACAAGGTCGCACAAGCATACAACGTAAGTGAGTTTAATGACCACTTCAATTAAATTAGAGATATGGTTTCAGGGATTGCCACACATCTTGAACAAATTGAATTTCACAGATGGAACAGGACATGTTTCCTGGAAATAGGTATGTGTTATTAATTGTTGCATTTGTTCCATTAACTGCTGCTGAAGTTGATGTTTCTGTCGCAGTAACTATTGCATCTACTACAACATCTTTAATATTTGCTGCAATAATTTTTATTTTTAAAAATATTAGTTATTAATTTCTATAATATCTGTCGAAATATTTACAGGTTTAGTATTATGACATCAAATATTGCTGAGTCGATTAATGCACTTTTTGTTGTTGAAAAAGAATTTCTCATTCCTTCTCTATTTGATGAAATAAATAAAAGTTTGGTAAAAAATTTCACCAAAGACGAATGGAGTTCATCAATGCATCAATCATCGTGGTCCCTTCGATAGAGGAGGTCATTGCAAAAAATATTAATTTAGGGAACAAGCTATTGGTTAATCAAATTATCAATTATAGATATGTTGTCTTCGGTCATGATGCAGTGACAATAGTTGATCTTCATTGCAAATCTTGTACTTGCAGAGTGCACTTTTTGTTGTTGAAAGAGAATTTCTCATTCCTTCTCTATTTGATGAAATAAACAAGAAGTTTGGTGAAAAACTTCACCAAAGACAAATGGAGTTCATCAATGAATCAACCATCTTGGTCCTTTCGATAGAGGAGGCTATTGCAAAAAATATTAATTTAGGAAACAAGCTATTGGTTCATCAAATTGTTAATTATAGATATGTTGTTTCCGGTCATGATGCAATGACAATGGTTGATCTTCATTGAAAATCTTGTACTTGCAGAGTCTTTGATCTTGATAAAATACCTTGTCTGCATGTGATAGGGGCACTTCAGTGTCAATAGAGTGAAGATTATAGAAGGCACATTTATGAGTATTCTTCTCAATATTATAAGGTAGAGACATATATTTTTGGATACATGGAGGAAATCAAGCCCGTGCCATCTGAAGAATTTTGGGAAGTTCCTAGGAAGATTTTAGAAAGGGCTTCCTCCATATGTTGTTCCGGAAAAGGTGGGAAAAAAGGAAAAAAAGAGGCGGCCAAGTATTGGACAATCATTTCCAAGCAAACAGAACAAATATTCCATATGAAAAAAGGTTGGGCATAAGAGAACTACATGCTCGGAGCGAACTGTTTCATAAGAACACTCACTTTTATTTGGTGTTTGTGAACTTGTTTCATTTTGCATATTAATTTTATGCAAAATATTCTTTGTACAATTAACATTTGCTGTTATTTAATATTATCAGTATTATTATTATTTGAATACATTTTTCATTGAATGCTTCAGGTTTTAAACTATCAGCAGTTTACAACATTTGTTACTTCATTTTACAACAATTGTTAATGAACATACAACAAATGCTACTATCGTTAAAGTAAATGCTACACAATTTACAGAAATAGATATATTGTTTATAGTAATTGTTACTGACTGTACCAACAATTGCTACGGATTTTACAGAAATTGTTACTGACCTCAGAATAATTGCTACTGTCTTTACAACAAATGTTATACAATTTATAGAAATTTCTAAAAAATCAACAACTGCATAACTTGCTGAGATATTTTACAGCAATTGCTACAACTAG
This sequence comes from Solanum aculeatissimum, assembly GCA_038996855.1. Taxonomy (NCBI): domain Eukaryota; kingdom Viridiplantae; phylum Streptophyta; class Magnoliopsida; order Solanales; family Solanaceae; genus Solanum; species Solanum aculeatissimum. The sequence goes on from JBCEWC010013147.1 coordinate 12,343, forward strand.
TCAACTTGCTATAACAAAAACTTATTTCTAATGTTGAATTGGACTAAAATCACTATATTCATCCATAACCATTATTAAATGAACTAATTAATGAAAAATCAACTAAAATAAGTATGATCTACAACTATGATTCTACTACTTGTGTAATTAATATCTCAATATATAAGATCATTGCTGATTCTAGTATTTAATTCGACATTAAACTAACTCCACCTCATATATTATAAAATATATTGACACAACCAACTAACAATAAATTTACTTAATCACCATCACTTACATATGCAATTACTCAATAGATTGTATATTGCTTATCTAATTATCATCTCAGTGTATACAATAACTATTGAATCTAGCTTTTAATATGAATTGGTAACTACCTTGCTATAGAAGAATTTCGCAGATGCTACACAATTTATGAGTATTCTTCTCAATATTATAAGGTAGAGACATATATTTTTGCATACATAGAGGAAATCAAGCCCGTGCCATCTGAAGAATTTTGTGAAGTTCCTAGGAAGATTTTAGAAAGGGAAATACTTCCTCCATATGTTGTGCCGGAAAAGGTGGGAAAAAAGGAAAAGAAGAGGCGGCCAAGTATTGGACAATCATTTCCAAGCAAACTGCAAAAAAAGTTGGGCATAAGAGAACTACATGCTCGGAGTGAACTGTTTCATAAGAACACTCACTTTTATTTGGTGTTTGTGAACTTATAGTCAACTTGTTATAGGAACTAACTACCTTGCTATAGAAGAATTCCGCAGATGCTACATAATTTATAGCAGTTGCGAAAACAAATTCAATAACTGCATAACTTACTGAGATATTTTACATCAATTGATACAACTAGTTCAACAACTAGCCAACTTGCTATAACAAATTCAAAAAATATATTTACCATCGAATAATTTATAGTGTTGAATTAGACTAAAATCACTATATTCATCCATAATCATGATCAAATTGACTAATTAATGAAAAAATCAACTAAAATAAGTATGATCTACAACTATGATCCTATTACTTGTGTAATTACTATCTCAATGTATAAGATCATTACTGATTCTAGCATTTAATCTAACATTGGACTAACTCCACCTCATAAATTATAAAACATATTGACACAATCAACTAATAATAAATATAATTAATCAACTTACATATGCAATTACTCAATAGATTATATATTACTTGTGTAATTACCACATCAATGTATAAGATCATTACTGAATCTAGCTTTTAATTTGAAATTGGACTAACACAACTCAATTTGTCACTAGGTATGACATTTACATAGGCAATTATTCAATATAAGCTGACTTGCTGAGTCATTTCACAACAGATATAAGGATAGCTCTAGCAAGATGCTGACTTACTGAGTCATTTTCACAATAAATGTTAAGATTGTCTCGGCAAGTAGATGACTTTCTGAGTCATTTCACAGCAGATATAAGGCTTGCCCTAGAAAGATGTTGACTTGCTGAGTCATTTCCACACCAAATGTTAAGACTATCCCAACAAGTAGGTGACTCGTTGAGTCATTTCATAGCAGATATAAGGATAGCCCCGACAAGATATTGACTTGCTAAGTCATTTTATAGAAAATATTAGGATTGTCCCAACAAGAAGGTGACTTGCTGAGTCATTTCACAGCAGATATAAGGATATCCCTAGTAAGATATTGACTTGCTGAGTCATTTTACATCAGATATTTCTATAAAAGGAGATATTTCTATAACATAAAATATTCATCATCAACATTCTAAAAAAGTGAGAAAATAAGAAAATACATATGTTCATAAAATAACTATCCATCACAAACATCTCCCAAAAGTATAGAAAATAACACAATACCCAAAATCCAAATATTAAAAATACCCATCATCCAAATATAAAAAAATATCCATCACCTAAACATTAAAATACCCATTATCCAAATATTAAAAAAATCCATTATCCAAGCATTAAATAAACTCATTATCCAAACATTAAATAAACATCATCTGAACTTTAAATAAACAACATCATCCCATCAGCTGCTGCTCCTTCGTACCATCTTCTAGTTGCTGCTCCTTTATAGATGTTGTTGGTTGTTACTCCTATGTAGCAGTTATTGCTTGCTACTCCACTATAGCAGTTGTTATTTGTTGATCCTCCCTAATAGCTACTACTTGTTGCTCATCCCTAGTAGTTGTTGTCCTCTTTCTGGCGCTCATGAGTGCTTATGAAACTTGTCTTCGCCTCCTTTGCATACGAATAAGAGTATACGAAAATACCACCCTTGATGATGGAATGACACCTCTTTTTGAGATCAAGGTATTCAAGGTTCGCTCAATTGACTATCTTTTCCACCATCGTATTCGCCCTGTCATTGCAAATTTCACAAGGACAACTACAACAAGGTACCTTAGAAGTCCTAACATCTAGATGACCTAATCTACTAACAGTGAATGGAATTCAAAAATCACCTCTACTAAGAAGAGAAAATCCTCCTCTATCATCAGCAGCTGCTTCTTCTCCAATAACAGTTTCATCAGCAATTATACCAGCAACATCTACACTTGTCCCAACAACATCTACACCTGCCTCATCAGCAACATCTACATCTGCCCCAGTAACATCTACACCTGCCCCAACAACAACATCAACATCTATCCCAGCACCAACATCCATAGGCAAATCTCTTTTGATGGTCGTTATGCTAGCCAAATCTGTCACCAATATCAAAATCCTCGGGTCTTATTCATTTTGTTGGAGTGGCACAAATCTCATCCAAAAGTCCATCTCCTTCTCACTTTTCAATTGGGATTAGCCAGGAATAAACAATCTACAAATTAAATAAAATTATTTTAATAAATATACCAAAATATGAGAAGACAACAACTATTAATAAATTATAACAGTTGTTAAAGTGAGAAGACAACAACTGTTAAAGTAACAAGACAACAAT
>JBCEWC010013148.1:0-15289 GCA_038996855.1 Solanum aculeatissimum
TTCCATTACCCATGTTCTTGTTCCTCATTCATGGAATATGCATTGAAGATTGTTATGATGAAACTCTTGATGAAACTATTGTTTTGATATGATATGGTAAGTCTTGTGATCACATAGTCTCTTGTTATGGCTCTTTAAGCATATTGGGTGCTTGCATCACTTTGACATGTTTTGAAGGCTTGATATGATAAGCTAAGTAGATGGGCTATTCTTATTGCATTGACATAGAATGGTTATGAAAATGTTTTTGGAAACTCTTGATGGCCTTTGGCCTAAGTATAAGCATAGTTTGATCAATGGTTTTGGTTTTGACTAATGATGCATGATTAGAAAAGAATGTAAGTCTTTTGATTTGAAGTTTGCATGTATATATCTGTATTCCCGTGGAATGAGACTTAGTACCGAGACATTGGAGTTAGGATGGACTATCTCTATAGGGTCCATACTCCTTTTCGTCAAACCATGTGCCAACATGGGATTTCTCCCTAGATGGGAAGACTTGTTTGTTTTCCCTTGTTCAAGGGCAACAGCCACCTTCTATTTACCTAGTTATTATGTTATTTTCTTTTACTTATGTATTGAGGGTGAGCCTCAAACTATGTCGAGGCCTTGCTTGATCTATGTAGAGGCTTGTTGGACAACAAATCTAAACTCTTGTACGTTGGTTTGTAATGTTGAATATTATGATTATGGCATGTTATGCTTATGAGCCTTGATTATGAGAAATGTTAGTGATTATGCTTATGAATTGATGTTGGGAGTTGTGATTGACTATGTGCTTATGTGGAAAGTCCCAAAATCCTGATGTGCCCCCATAGCTTGAATCCTACTTACCCGTCCCCTTAGAGATAATTGCTACGTGTTATGTGAATCCATGCTTATCCCATTCCCGGCAACATCCCCATAACTTGAGTCCATAGCCCCGATTCCCTTAGAGTTTATATGTTATGTGTTTAGCTTCGGTGCTTCTGAACTGATGATGTGTGTAATGATGTTATGATGGCTTGATCGAGGACTTTCGAGTTCTCCTTCGCCATGTCACATCTAGGCCCCTATCCGGGTCGTGACATTTAATCATGATTTGAGTTTTAATTTTATGAATATTCATGGAAACTCTTGAAGGATTAATGTGCATGTCCCTTTATGATTTAATTATACATGGGTAATTTGCATTATGCTTTAAATATGGAATTTCTCATGAATTATGTTGAATTACCTTTTTAATTGTAAATTAAAGTTTGAATTCCTTTACCTATGTACTTGTTCTTCATTCATGACATATGCATGGAAGATTGTTCTGATGAAACCCTTGTTATGATATGATATATTAAGGTTTGTGATCACATAGTCTCCTGTTATGGCTCTTTGAGCATTTTTGGTGCTTGCACCACTTTGATATGTTTTGAAGACTTGATATGATAAACTATTTAGATGGGCTACTCTTATTGTATTAATATGGAATGATTATGAAAATGATTTTGGAAACTCTTGATGGTCTTTGGCCAAAGCATCAACATGGTTTTGATCAATGATTTTTATTTTGACTAATGATGCATGATTTGTAAAGAATGTAAGTCTTCCGATTTAATGTTGCATGTGTGTATATATATGTATTCCCGTGGGATAAGACTTAGTACCGAGGGATTGGAGTCGAGGTGGACTATCTCCAAGGGTCCATTCTCCTTTCTATCAAACCATGTGCCAACATGGGATTTCTCCCTAGACGGGAAGACTTGTTTGTTTTCCCTTGTTTAAGGGTGATTAGGGATCTACTTGGCAAGTAGTCTGGATCCGGGAGTATCTTGCTCGGGTTTTCTCCATTGTCGTTTGAGGTTACATCCCCGCTATATTATGATTGTAGGATTGCATCTCATGCATCATGGCATAGCATATTGTTATATTACTCTTTGGCTAAGTGCATCCCTTTCATACCACATGTCCCCTTGTCATGTTGCTTGGTCATACTATATTGTCATATGCATTGCATGCCCGCATACTTAGTATATATTATGTGCTAACCCATATTCTTTGTCTACTTGTTCTAAACATGTAGGGACCGGAGATGACTTCTACATTCTACCGGAAGATGCTTGATTATCTTGAAGACTTTTCTAGTGGTGAGCCCTTTTGTTCAAGGGCAATAGCCACCTTTTATCTACCTAGCTTGTTATGTTATTTTGTTTACTTATGTATTGAGGGTGAGCCTCAAACTATGTCGAGGCCTAGCTTTATCTATGTAGAGGCTTTTTAGACAAACTAAACTCTTGTACGTTGACTTTAATTGTTGAATATTATGATTATGTAATACTATGCTTATGAGCCTTGACTATGGAATGGTATTGATTATGCTTATGACTTGATGTTGGGAATTGTGTGTAACTATATGCTTATGTGGAAAGTCTCATAATCCCAGTGTGCCCCCATAGCTTGAGTCTTACTTACCCATCCCCTTAGAGATAATTGCTATGTGTTATGTCAATGCATGTTTGTCCCATTCCCGGCACCATCCCCATAGCTTGAGTCCAAAGCCCCGATTCCCTTATAGCTTATATGTTATGTCTTTTGCTTCCGCACTCTGAAACTGATGATGTGTGTGATGATGCTATGATGTCTTGATCGATGACTTTTGGGTTTTCCTTCGCCATGTCACATCTAGGCCCCTATCTAGGTCGTGACACAAAAGGTCAATATAGTTTTGTATAAATCTCCTCCTAGATATTCAACCCATTTCCATTCCCCCTTAGCAAATGTCCCCGACAGAGTTGAAATAGTTAAAGGATCAATTGAAAGGCTCACTGGAGAAGGGATTTATTAGGCCTAGCAAGTCACCTTGGGGTACACCGGTGTTATTTGTAAGGAAGAAGGATGACTCACTTAGCTTGTAGAACGATTATCGATAACTCAATAAAGTCACCATAAAGAACAAGTATCCTCTACAAAGGATAGATGACTTATTTGACCAATTTCAAGAGGCTAATCATTTTTGTAAGATTGATCTTCGATTCAAATACCATCAAATGAGGGTAAAGGAGTGTGATATTCCTAAAATGGCTTTTTGGACTAGATATGGACATTTTAAATTTGTGGTGATGTCATTTGGCTTAACTAATGCACCGACAATATTTAAGGATTTTATGAATGGGGTCTTTAAACCTTACCTTGATATGTTTGTTGTTGTATTCATTGATGATATTTTGATATACTCCCAGAGTGAATAAAAGCATGTGAAACATTTGAGAATGGTGTTGCAAACTTTGAGAGATGAGAGGTTTTTTACTAAGTTTTGATAAATTTAAATTTTGGTTGAAAGAATTTATTTTTCTAGGGAACGTGGTGTCTGGTGATGGGATTAAAGTGGATCCTAAGAAGAAAACATTCATGAGAAATTGGCCTAAGCCTTTGACTCCAACGAATATTAGGAGTTTCTTGGGCTTAGTGAGGTACTACCAGAGGTTTGTTGAGGGTTTATCTTCAATTGCTTCTCCTTTGACAAAATTGACACAAAAGAAGGTGAACTTTGTATGCACCGATGAATGTGAAAAGAATTTCCAAACTCGAAAGGGAAAGCTTACATCCGCTCCTCTTTTGGCTCTACCAAAAGGGTTTGTTGTGTATTATGATGCTTCAAGAGTTAGTTTAGGGTGTGTATTGATGCAAAATAGTAAGATCATTGCCTATTCTTCTAGGAAACTAAAGGTGCATGAGCATAATTATTCTATTAATGATCTTGAGCTAGCGGTTGTGGTATTTGTTTTGACAATATGGAATCATTATTTATTTGGGGTTCATGTAGATGTTTTCACCGATCACAAGAGCCTTTAATATTTGTGCACCTAAAGAGTTCTTAATTTGAGGCAAACAAGATGGATGGAACTCCTTAAAGATTATGACATGAGTGTGCATTATCATCTGAGAACGGCTAATGTTATTGTCAATGCTCTAAGTAGAGTATCCATGGATAGTATGGCTCATATTGATGATGGTAAGAAGGAATTGGCCGGGGAAGTCCACCAGTTGGCTAGATTGGGGCTTAGTTTGAATAAAGCCAAAAGTGGAGGTGTGGGGGTTGTAGATGGTCCTAAGTATTCCTTGATTTTGGAGAGGTCAAATACAAATAAGACCTAGACCCCACTTTGGTGGAATTAAAAGCATTGGTGAAGGCTGGCACGGTGGAGGTTTTCTCCCAAGAGAGAGATGGTTTCCTTAGTCATCAAGGTAGATTGTGTGTGCCAAATGTTGATGAGTTAAGGGGTAGATTTTGAAAGAGGCACATAACTCATCTTATTTTATTCACCTAGTTCTACAAACATGTATAGAGATTTAAGAAAAGTGTATTTGTGGGGTTGTATGAAGAGAGATATTGCATGGTTTGTAGTGGGTTGTCGCAATTGCCAACAAGTTAAAGCCGAACATCAAAGGTCGGGTGGCCTAGACCAAGTTATTGATATTCCTACTTGAAAGCGGGAAGAAATCAACATGGATTTTGTAATTGGCTTACCAAAGACTAGAAATAATTTTTATTCTATATGGGTTATTATTGATAGAATGACGAAATTGGCTCACTTCCTACCAGTTAAAATAGCTTATGGTGTCGAAGATTATGCAAAACTATACATTCATAAGTTGGTTAGATTGCATGGATTTCCATTGTCAATTATTTTGAATCGTGGTGCTCAATTTACTTTACACTTTTGGAGATCTTTCCAAAGAGGCCTTGGTACTAAAGTCAAGCATAGCACGGTCTTTCACCCATAAATGGATAGTCAAGTCGATAGGACCATTCAAACTCTTGAGGATATGTATAAGGCTTGTGTTTTAGAATTTAAAGGTAGTTGGGATGAGCATCTTCTACTTATTGTGTTTTCTTACAACATTAATTATCACTCTAGCATCAGAATGGCTCCCTTTGAAGCTCTATATGGTAGATGTTGTAGATCATCATTAGGGTGGTCTAAAGTGGGAGAAATGGTCTTGTTGGGTCCAGATTTTTGTTATAGGAGCTTTGTAAAAGGTAAGTTTGATAAGATAAAGATTAAAGATGGCTCAAATTAGGCAAAAGTCCTACTCTGATATGAGAAGAAGAGATCTTGAGTTTCGAGATGATGATTGGGTGTATTTGAAGGTCTTTCCCATGAAGAGTGTAGTTTGGTTTGGTAAGAAGGGAAAGTTGATTCCAAGATATGTAGGGTCTTATAGAGTCTTGAGGAGAATTGTAAGGTTTATTATGAGTTGGAATTGTCTATGGAGATGAGTATGGTTTATCCGATCTTCCATGTGTCTATGTTGAGAAAGTGTGTAGGTGATCCAAACTCTATTGTGCCTTTGGAAGTTGTTGGTATTGAGGAGAATTTTTCCTATGAAGAGGTCCCGGTTGAGATTTTGGATAGACAAGTGAAGAGGTTTAAAAATAAATATGTAGCATCAATCAAAGTCCTTTGGAAGAACCAACAAGTCAAAAATACCACTTGGGAAGCCGAAGCAGACATGAAGAAGCGATATCCTTATCTCTTCCACTCTAATCAAGTATAAGGTAATAATTTAATCCTATCTATGGTGTCAAGCCATGTACTTCAACCCTTCTTTGTCATATTGCATGCATACATACTCATAATGACATGTTTTGATAATATTTGATGCATAAGTTAGAGATTTCACAAAAATGATGTTTAAGTTGCATTGATGCATTTATGTTAGGGCTGAAATTTATGTTGTTACTCCTTTCAAACATGTTTCCATCACATTCGAGGACGAATGTTCCTAAGGAGGAGATATTGTAACACCCTAGATCTTAAGCTAAGACCTGAGCAATTCCTCGTACGTGTATAGGCTCAACTTGATGACTTTTAATGTGGTGGGATCAATTTATAGGTATTCAAAGTTGATTACATGTGGTTTGTGGTCATAAGGTTTTTCTTACATCGAGCCAAGACCAAAGGATTCCAATCGGCTGAGTTTCGGCATGAATTCATATAAGGGTCAACTTCAAACGGTCATATTTTTAGCACATAATGAATTAGGTGACCCATTACATACCAAATTGTAAGTATTTGAATTAACCTTACAACACATCATATTCAACCATATTTCGAGTTTGGAGTGAAATTTTATAGACATTCTACTAGAGCTTGTTTGGGCTGTCAAAAAGGGTGATAGTTAGTTTGATCACTGAATGCATTCGGCGTACTATAAAATCACTCTGAAAAGTTTTGACAACTTTCACAAAAGGCGGTATGAAGGTACCATTAAGCGTACCGCTTAATGGTTCGGTGATGGGACCTTTGGACTACCGATTTTGCTACTGTGACACTTAAAAACATCATTTATTTTACTCATAATGATATTTTTACATTCCCAAAAGGGGTTTTCAACCCATTTAACCTAAATACACTTTTCTAAGCCTATTTTCATGCCTAAATAACATTTTCCTTGACTCATTCATTATTTTTCTCATGAAGAAGACCCAAATCCTCCAGTGAAGAACAAGCTTCAATTTCTTCCAAGCTTTTTATCAAATCCAATATTCTCTTCAGTTTCTTCTCTATTTTGGTTTAAGGTATGTGGGTCTTCATCCATGGGTCCTTTCACCAATGGAGCCCAAAACCCCTTTCTTTTTTTAATTAAATTTCTTGGTTTCAAGGATTATTTTTTTATGGATATTTCTTATTATTCATTAAGAGAATGTTTTAAGTTGATCTTGTCAAGTATTTAGTTTGATTATGCATGAACACTTATCAAGGGTTTATTCTATGAGTTGATTTTTGATTATTTAAGCTATGCATGATATGAACTATGAAAACTATGGAAGATTATGGATTTTTAAGATGTATTTCATGACACCCAAACTAAGAGTTTTACTATTATGATGGCGGATTGTTTTAAATGCTTTTCTAATCATCATTTTTCTTTCATCCATGTCCAATACTCTTGTATTTCATGATTTTAAGCCTAATTGCATGCACCCACTATGTTTGACTAAATTTACATAAGAAAGATTCTTATGTTGATGAAATATTATTGTTTGAATTGCAAGACAAGCTTGTTACGATAAATTATGGGCTCCCAAGAATGTATTGAACTTATGAAAGTTCCTATAATATATAAGCAAGAATTTGAGCCCTTATGTTATGTTCTACCCTTTTGTGAATAAATGATGCTTACTAGAAGAGGTCAAGTATGTTATAAGTTCTACCCTCATGTGTAAAGCAAAAAACTCACTAGAAGAGGTCAAGTTTATGAAATAATGTACCCCTAGTGCAAGGTAATGCTCACTTATAGGGGTCAATTATATGAATGAACAACTCTTATCCTGTTGCGATGGTTTCACAAGTTTTTCAAGTTATGATTATACCTATGATTATGTCAAGTATTCTGTAGGACTAAGCTTAGCACCAAATAAGGCTTAAGGTGGGGGTTCGACCCAAGGGGTCCTTATATAAAGTCTTGGTCTCATAATTATGCGCCGCCATAGGATATTATTTCCTCAAATGGGCTTTTACTAGTGGATCCAACTAGGACAAGTTACCCACCATGGTGGGGTATGGTTTGCCTTGGCAAGTAAACCTCTCTGTTTCTAGTGTGGAGGCAACATATAGACTCCAAGTAGTATCTACCATGGTTTTATTTGTCGGTTAAGGTCTCCTACCACATATTATGTTAAGTTACGCAAGTTCAACTATCTTCATGCATGTTTTGACTAAAGCATCGATTATATATGTCATATTGATCTGTCTATCGAATTTGATTAGATATCTTGATAATTATGGCTTATGTTCTTTATTTGTATTGCACCCCGCAAACTTGGTACATTACAAGTACTAACGTATAATGTTTACCTACATAATGTAACCATGTAGGGAACAAAGCTCATATTCATCCTTCTCCACATGGCTAATTGGCTTGGTTGAAGGTTTCTATTGGTGAGTCCTCCATTTCGGGGACAACAACCACTTTCTTTCATGCTATGTTAAAGATATATTTACTTTTAAACACTTACTTTTGAGGGTGAACCTGGGAGATGTCCTGGCCCCCGTTCCACCTATGCTAGAGGTGTTGTTGGATATGAATATATGTGATGAGCTTTAGTCCTAAGGTTCTTATTTATTATTTATGACTTCCTTTAGTCCTTATCCCTTGTTTGTGTTCTTGTATGATAATGGCATGTGATGGAAGTCCCAAGCCCCTATCATCCCCATAGCATGAGTCATACTTACCCTCCCCTTAGTCTTTGATTTCTATGTTATGGTGGAAAGTCCTATTCCATTGAACATCCCATAGCTTGGGTCTAAATTCCTGCTCCTCTTAGATTTACTTGCTTGTTGTTTATTTATGCTTTTGTGACCAAGGATGTGCTACTATGCTTAGAGGATTTTTTGGGGGCCCTTCGGGTTCCCTATTTACCATGTCACCTCTAGGCCCTAGGGTTGGGTCATGACATATTCACTCCTAGAGAACCCTATCTCCTAACCTTGTTAGTGTACTCATTCTGTTTACTCGGAGAGCTTATGGGAGTTCGCTCGAGTTTTATTTTAAATTGTGCATGTGTGTCCTAGTTGGGTCTAGTAAATGTAGATCTTTTAGCTAGTTTAGCCTACTCTTATTATTGTTCTTTCTTTACCTTAAATGCTTTATCATGACTTTGGTTGAGGTTTATTACTCTTTTTCATATTATTTTACCTATCTTGCTCAGTTGGTCTATAATGGCCACTAGGTACTTCTTATTTGATACTCATACTACACTCTGCATCTCTTTTCATGATGCAAGTTCGAGCACCAGCTACCAACACTGATAGATCATGTTTGTTGTCATCAAATTCGGAGACCAGGGTAAGCACTTGCCATTTTGGTATCATTTTTTCTCCTTCAGCTTAGATGGACCATCTTTTTCATTTTAAGACTAACCAGTGTTATATTTATATTTTTGGTCCACTTTTGGGACATATACACTTTATTTTGTCAATAGAAGATCTATACTAGTGACTTTCTGATTCTGGAAGGGATTTAGTATATGTGTGTATATATTTTTCTAGTTGTTACTTATTTCTTTATTTACTTATGTTCCTTTTAGCTTCTAACTTGTTTTCCTCCTTATATCCATTACTTATAATTTTGAGTTACGAGATTGGTTTACCTATCAGCAGGTTATAATATGTGTCATCATGATTTGAGGAATCAGATTGTGAGAAGTTGGTATAAAAGTACCAGGTTCATCGATCTCATATACACAAAGCTAACATCTAGTAGAGTCTTGTGGATTGATGCAAAGACATTTGTAACTTATCCTTAGAAGGCTACCTGATGTCTTTAGGAAAACCCTCTATGTTGTATCACTTCGTGCAAGATGTATATCTTATTGGTTTCCTAAAATCTTATTTGTTCTACTCTTACATAGGGATGGATCGTACGTGTCGTGCTACTGATGGCAATGACCCACCAAGACCAGGCAGTCCCAGAGGACGACCCCAAGTCAAAGATAGGGGTGAAGCACCAGCCCCCGATATAGATAGAGCTCAAGTACGCATTGGATAGCCTTAAGATGCCCTTGTTCATCCTCAGTTGGAGGGGATACCACCAGCACCACAACCAACACAGCCTCTAATTGCACCGGTTATTACTCTAGCTTTATAGGAAGCGATGGCTCATTTAATTATGACTGTTGGGGTTATCCCACAGGTCCTGCCTATGTTGCAAACACCTGAGGTTTAGCTACCCCCACTAGCAGCTCCAAAGGGTATTATGTTGTTATAAGAGTAGAAGATGTTGGGGGTATTTCAGATGCTAGCATACCAAATATATTTTGGAGCCATTGGCGAGAATTCCTTAGAGTGTTTGGTCACATATGAGGAGTAGCTTCAGTCCTTGGGCCTTGTAGAGTCCAGAGGATCCGACTTTACTGCTCACCAATTTCGTGTGCCAGCCAAGAAGTGATGTCACTCCTACCAACAAACCAGGCCAGGTGGATCACCAAATATGGGCTCAATTTTTAAAGGCCTTTTTGGCTAAGTACATCTCCAAGATTATCAAAGATCTACTCTAGATTAGTTTACACGATTATAGCAAGGACAGATGATAGTCACAGAGTATGATGCTAATCCACCAACTCTCTTGATATGCTACCATAATTCTACCCACTGAAGAGGAGGGAATGTGGTATCTTGTGCATGGGTTAAGGGACAGTTGAGGTTGGGGACTGAGCACTTAGATTCTGTGGATTGCTCCATTCTTGATATTGTTGATCACACCCGTACTATAGAACTTATCGATTATAATGCCCAAGGGATAGGATAAGAGGGTCAGGCACTAGGGAAGCTTCAAATGGTCCTAGTCTAGAGTCCAGGATAGATATGATAGGCCCTTCCAGAGGTCCCAACATGATAGCTACCATCAAGGTCAGGCCAGTCAACTAGTTCAGGAAGCCTTATAAGTATTTGAGGGTGTTCAACCTTATTCGGGGGTTTTAGCATAGGTCAGAGCTTGAGGAGATCAGGTCCACACCTTTACTACCATGGATGAGTTATTACAAGGCACTCATCCTTAAGTTGTTTTGATTGTGGTTCATTATATCACTGGTCCAGACAGTGCCCCAACCAAGCTAGATCATTGATAGTAGTACCACCAACACCTAGAGGTGAATACCAAGGTCAGGGCCAAGGAGGTAGAGATTATCTTCAAGGCCATGATGATAACCAACAGGGTATGCAGGAATTTTCTTGGGGAGGCAGGTCGAGGGGTAGGTCAGATGGACATAGGGGAGGCCAACAAGGCCATTTTTATGTTGCTCTAGCTAGGGTGGAGGTTGAGGCATCAGATGATGTCATTACAGGTACTATCCTTGTATGTCAACAGACTACTCCAACTTTATTTGATCCAGGTTTCATGTATTCTTATGTGTTTATATATTTTACTCCTCATTTGGGTATTGTCTATGAGCCATTAGAGGTGTCATTGCATGTTTCAACCATGGTAGGGGATTCTTTAGTAGTAGATCAGGTATGTAGATCTCGTGTGGTGACTATTTAAGGGCATGATACTCGGGAAGACCTTTTAATTGATATGCTAGATTTTGATATTATTGGGCATAGATTGGGTTTCCTTCATCATGTGATTTTGGATTGCTATGTCAAGACTGTTATATTATCCATGCCTACCATTTTCCTAGTTTTGTGGCAATGTGCTTATAGCCACTCACCGACGAGAATTATATTTTCAATATGGACCCAACTTCTAGTTTCTTTGGGGTGTTTAGCTTATTTAGCCTATGTTTGTGATGTTTGCAATGTGACGCCTTCTATTGAGTCTATCCCAACGGTTTGAGAGTTTATTAATGTGTTTCCTAATAACCCACCTAGCCTACCTCCAAAGAGGGACATTGATTTTGCCATAGATTTAAAGTTATTCACTAAGCCCATCTTAGTTCCATCCTATTGAATGGCTCCTGTAGAGCTCTGAAAGCTTAGTATTCAGTTTGAGGACCTCTTAGGTAAGGGGTTTATCTCCCAAATATGTTGCCATAGGGTGCTCCAATCCTATTTGTTAAGAAAAAAGATGGGACCTTGCGGATGTGCATAAACTATAGGGAATTTAATAAGGTAATGGTGAAGAATCATTATCCCTTACCTCGTATTAATTATTTATTTGGTTATCTCTAGCATGCCGCTGTGTTTTCTAAGATTGACTTGAGATCCAGATACCACCAGTTGAAGATTAGGCAAATGAATGTTCCTAGAACAACCTTTCAGACCCTCTATAGCCACTATGTTTTTTTGATGATGTCTTTTGGGCTTACTAATGCTCCTGCTGCCTTTATGGATTTGATGACCCGAGTATTTATGCCCTATCTTGACTCCTTCGTGATCGTATTCATCAATCATACTTTAGTGTACTCACAGAGTAGAGATAAGCATGTTCAACACCTGAGGATTGTGCTCAAAACTTTGAGATATCATTAACTTTATGCTACATTCTTAAAGTGTGAGTTTTCGTTGGATTCAGTAATATTTTTTGGACATATGGTGTCCAAAAGGGGAATTATGATCGATCCGATGAAGATTGAGGCCATTCAAGGTTGGGCTAGGCCTACATGTGTCATATAGATACAGAGCTTCATCATATTGGAAGGGTATTACACATGCTTTGTTGAGGGCTTCTCTACTATTGTTACCCTATTAACCTGGTTAACCCATCAAGGTGTCTTTTTTGTGTGGTCTAAGGAGCGTGAGTTGAGCTTTTGGAAGCTTAAGGAGTTACTTACCATCGCACCTATCATAACTATTCTAACTAAGGGCATGGGTTTTACTATGTATTGTATTACATTCGGTGTTGGTTTAGGTATGTTTTGATTCAGTAAGGTCAAATTATTTCCTATGCCTCCTGACAATTAAGACCACGAGAGCGCAACTACCCCACTCATGATCTAGAGTTAGAAACGGTAGTATTTGCACTCAAGATGTAGTGATACTACTTATACTGGGCCATTATAAGATTTATACAAACCATCATAGCCTTCAGTACATTCTGTGAGATAGAGAGACCTAAACTCCAAATAACAGTGTTCGATTGGCTCTTAGAAAATTATGATTTGACTATTCTCTATCATCCAGACAAGGCAAATGTGATAGTGGACGCCTTGAGTTGGAAGGCAAAGAGTATAGGCAGCTTAGCTTACCTACTTGCTATGTGGCAACCCTTAGCTTTGGAAATTCAGTCCCTAGCTAATAGGATGGTTAGGTTGGACCTTTCAGACTTTGGGCAAATATCGGCTTTTGTTAGGGCTCGATCTTCCTTACTTGATCAAATTTGTTTCCAATGGGATAATTAATAGAAATGTAAGATCGCTTTACTTGTATGACTTAGATGTCTTGTATTTTAAAACAAAAAGTGATTTGATTGATGGATTTGGTATGGGATTGATGATCTCAATGAGATTAGTTTCAGGATAAGGCCTTAGTTGAGCTTTGGGAGTTAGTATTGTGAGGCGAGAGTGGTCAAGCTTATATTAATTTAGATTGTGTATTATGGTATGACAGTCATCTATGTGTCCCCAGAGTAGGAGATTTGATTTAGTTCATCCTTTGTAAGGCCCATGATTCCAGATACACTATTCATCCAGGCACTGTGAAGATGTATCGTGATTTGAGATAGCACTACTAGTGGTGTGGTATGAGAAGAGATATCGAATAATGTATGTCTCATTGTATTAGCGGCCAATAGGTAAAGGCCGAGCATTTAAGGCCTAGTGGGGAGTTGTAGAGATTACCCATTCCTGGGCGGAAGTGGAAGTGGATCACGATGGACTTTATGATTAGTTTTTCTTATACCTCTAGGGGTATTGATAGTAGATGGGTCATCATAGATCAACTAACCAAGTCTTCTCATTTTCTCCCAGTATGGTCTACTTACATAGTGGAGAGGCTAGCCTCATTTATATATAGAAGGTAGTTTATTTGCATGAGGTGCTAGTGTCTATTATCTCAGATAAAGATTCAAAGTTCACATCTAGCTTATAGAGATCCTTTTAGAAAGATTTAGAAACCCAGGTGGATCTCAGTACAACATTTCAACCCCAGATAGACGGTTAGTCAGAGCACACTATTTAGGTTCTAGAGAATAAATTAGGGCCTGTGTATTTGAGTTTGAGGGTCAGTGGGATCAGCTCTAGCCTTTAGCGGAGTTTGTGAACAATAATATCTACTATTCGAGTATTCAGATGGCCTTGTTTGAGGCCCTATATGGTAGACATTATCGCATTTCTATTGGTTGGTTTGAGTCCTCTTTGCCTAGGCCGCATAGCAAAGATCTACTTCAGGAGGCCTTAGCTAGAGTGTGGGTAATTCAGGATAGGTTGCGGACATCCTAGAGTAAATAACAACATAATGTTGATCGTAAACGTCGCCTTCTATCCTTCAGTGTTGGTGATTGAGTAGTTCTACGAGTATCACCCTTAAAGGGGGTGATAAGGTTTGGTACATAAGACAAGCTTAGTCCCTGATATATTAGGCCATTTGAGATTTTGAGGAGTATTGGTGAGGTTGCATATGAGTTGGCCCTGCCTCCAGTATTTTAACTTATCCACCTACTTTTTCATCTTTCCATGCTGCACTGGTATATCCCAGATGAGTCCCACGTGCTTTAATATGATTTCGTTGAGTTGGATGATTATCTAACCTTTATTTGTGGAGTCGGTTGTTGTTTTAGATAGAGATGTTTGCAGCTTCATTCCAGATCCATGCCTGCATTACGGTCTAGTGGCGACACTGTCCGATCGAGAAAGCAACCTGGGAGACCGAGTAGGAGATACAGGAGCAGTTCCCCAACTTATATGAGCTCTTAGGTATGATTTTTATCCTTACTTTCGCGGACGAAAGTTCTTTTAGTAGTGGATGTTTTAATGACCCTTTAGATCATTTTTCCTATACTACATTATTTTTATTTTTTAGAGCATTCCTATAGTAGACCCAAGTCATTTGTCACCTGCTCGCATTAGTAACTCGCTTGTTTGGTCATTTTTTTGGGAGTTATGTAATTTTCATGTTTTTGAAGGTCTTATAACTTCAAAAGGTGATTTCGGTGTAAAATGTGGGTAAACAACCTTAGAATAGAATTCTGACAATTAGCTTTGAAATGGCCAAATTAGGTTAGAAGCATGATCGGCTTGAGTACCGAGGCTTTTGATGTGAGTTTGTACCAAGTTTTATATTTTAGCCTTCAAAATTGGACAACAATTAACTTTGTTCAATATTCTTGGAAAGTGTACAGGAATGAAAATTTTGATAGCACGATTAGCTCTAGAATATTGAGTTTACCCTAGAATGACCTTTTGTTTAATTCTCGAGGCTTCTAGACTCATTTCGGGCCCCTCAATAGAATTTGGCTAAAAAGGGTTATGGGAGTGGGACCCACAATCAATCATCACAACCTTGTAAGGAAATTTTGACTGCATCTTGAGCCTGAAATGTTGAATTTGATAGTGTAGCATAGTTCGTTTGTGTGCACGGGATCTCTGATAAATTTTGAGTACCTCATCAAAAATTTCAGAGTTGAGGAAAATCAACTTTTCAGCTGATATATGGTGCCATCTTACCTCTTCTTCATGACCGCAACCCCAGCCTACGATTGTAAAACCTCCCAAGGCTATTCGAAATACCCTTATACTGGAATCCTTGATTAATGTATTTTCATATGTTTTCTGGAAAATCCGAGTTCGTCTTCTTGTTCAAGAAGCAAAATTGTGTATAAAAGGCCTCCTTCGATTTTAAAGTCAACCATATCCAATAATAATTTTTTGCATATTTTT
>JBCEWC010013149.1:0-15288 GCA_038996855.1 Solanum aculeatissimum
ACCACGCAAAGCGCGGACTAATTACCTAATATATATATATATATATATATATATATATATATATATATAGAAGGAATAGAACAGTACAAACTTTTTTTTTTTTTTTTTCCGAAAACAACAACTAGTGATGAAAGTTACAGAAATGCATGGCAGCCATAGGCCCATAGCTGGAATCTCTACCCCACGATGTTCAACCTACCCCTACTCTCTCTCTTTTTCTGTGTATATATGTAAAAACCATATATAACAAAAATAGCAAATCTGTATGTCTAAAATTTACGCAAGGAAAAACACACAAGTCGTATTTGCGGTTTTTTTCTATGATCTCTATCCTCTCTTGGTGCCTAGTTTGTTGCGATTCTTATTCTCCTCCTCTCAATCTTGCTTCTTCCCATTCATTCCCTTTCTGGGTCACCCTTTTTTCTGTCTTTCATTTTGAGATTCGATCTGTCTACTTTTCTTGATATTTATTGGATATTATTATGCTTTGCTTTCTTTGAGGTGGATTCTTTCTTCTGTAACCAAAGGAATAAAGGTATTAAATTGGATTTTAGTGTTATAAAAATATTGGAAGGGGGCATAGTTTATATAGATTGCAACCCCTTTTGGATGCTCCATCTTTGCACTTACTTTTTGTAGTGAAAAGGGTTATTGTTATTATTATCAAATTCCTGGAATTCTTGAATAATCTATTCAAGATTGTTGTGTAGATTTTCTTAGATAAAGGATTGTAAAAGGTTCAGCACTTTTTGAGGCTGAAAGATTTTTTGGGGGGCAATAGATTCTGGCTGTTTGCAGTTGGAGAGGGGTTGTGATTTTCATCTTTTGGATGAAAATGATGGATTTGTTAAATTGAGGGGAGAATTGGGTATTTGTATTTTGAAAGAGTTTGTGTAGGATTGTTATTAGAAACGGCTGTGACGGATCCGAATACGGAAAATAGTGGGGTTGGTTGTGCTGCTGCTCTGGATTGTTTATTGAATATAGTCCGGGCTCTCCGGACGGGGTCCTGCTTAACTTATGAAAGCAGGACCCCTGTTCCGGGTTCTCCTACATCTACTGTTGGAATTAAGAAGAAGAAGAGCAGGCGTGTTTCTCGAAATTCTTCCTTCAACAAATGCAAGGAAGAACAGCTGCGTAGGACTCCTGGGCGTTTGTTCTTGAATGGCTCGAGTGAGGCAGCTTCACTCTTCACTCAGCAAGGCAAGAAAGGAACTAATCAAGATGCCATGATTGTTTGGGAGGTAAGTCCTTGAAATTTGCAAATAGTTATCTTGGACTATGCTTTTGGAGGCTAATCATAGGTTTTTTTCTTTTTTCTTGGGGAAATAGCCTAATCATAGTTGTATTTGCTTCAGCCTATGTAGTGCTTATACTTCAATCTTAGGGACTTGGTGGGTGTGTTTGATCTCAGATTGTTCGCCTGAGTATTAAGTTGACCCTCTGATCTGTGAGTACTGCCAAACTTGTTCTTCTTTGTCAGCCAATCAAGGGTCCTATAATCAACCATATCAGCCGTGTTGTTAGGATTGGCTCCTATAATCAACCATATCAACCGTGTTGCTGGGATTTTCACTATGGCAAGTCAAATATTATTAAACAAAATTAACATATGAAGAAGTCAGGGTATTCAATGAATAATAATATATATACAAAAAGGATTTTCCTTTACCTATTTGCATAGTGTCATTTTTCAGTGAAGGGACAAGGTGGCTCCGCTGCTGCCTATAATGTGTCCCCTCCTTGAAACATTCTTTCTTCATCTTTTTCTTTGCCTGGTGTTGTAGTATATTTGAAGGCGTTGAAAACCTTCTAGTTTTTTTATCAAAAAGAATTTACCTCCTAGTTGTGCTTCACTTGTATCAAATCATTATCTTCTTCAAGTTTCTATAGCAAGTTATCTTTCAGGATGGATAAACTCAAAAATCTCTAATTTTTTTCTCTTTTGTTTTGGATTTCAAGTTTTTTGTTTATGGAGACTTCAGATTGTTGACCGTACTAGTTTCAGATTTGAGGCATAGTCAGTTTAATTATTACTGTGAAACTTATCAGACTTGGTCTCCATGTCCATTCCCTTTAAGGGCATGGATAATTAAAGATAAAAGCATGAACAATCCTGTGATTAGGCAATTGATTCTTCAGAATAACAAAAACTTAGTGGATGCATGTGGGAGAGAAGTTGAGATTAATAACACAATAATGTGTGAGATACTGTGATTAGCTAGCTCCTGATAACATTCTTTCTAGATTGATATGCTATTGTTTCCTGGACATGCCTAGAAAGGAAGTATTTCATTTTTTATCAAGGTAAAGCTAAGGAAAATATTTCCTTAGATTCTGCCATTTCTTTCTTTTCTTTGTAGATCCGTGTATTGTTGTTGTGCAGAGGAGTTGTTCACATTTTTTCATTTTCGCCCTGTTTTTGCCTAGTTATCCTTTCATTCTGATAGTCTCATTATACCTATATGGAGAGCAACTCCTAATTCATCTGTTATAATCAAATTTCAGAACTTTGGTTCCAGAACAGATACAGTATTCTGTGGTGTTTTTGATGGCCACGGTCCTCATGGGCATATGGTTGCCAAGCGAGTCAGAGATTCCCTTCCCTTGAAGCTAAGTGCACATTGGGAAGTTAATCTGAAAAGCGAGGATGTTCTAAAGGAGATCAGTCTAAATGCTGGGGTTAGCGTATATCGTGAGGATGCTTCCCTTATATCTGCTGCTGATGAGTCTAGGGTATCAATTGATGTTGAAGAGACTGAAAAGCACCCAGAGATCTTTCAGACTTTGAAGGAATCATTTTTGAAGGCTTATAAGGTAATGGACAGAGAACTAAAAAGCTACACCAACATTGACTGCTTCTGTAGTGGGACAACAGCTGTAACCCTTGTTAAACAGGTACTTGACAGATCTGGAAATTTGAATCTAGCTAGTTATTATGTTGTGTTCTTTGGAAGAGTGAACCCCATAAATTCTTTTTCTTGCAGGGCCAGGATCTTGTTATAGGAAATGTAGGCGATTCTCGAGCAATTCTGGGCACCAGAGACAAAGATGGTTCTCTAACTGCTGTACAATTGACAGTGGATCTGAAGCCTAATCTGCCAGGTTGTTTTCATAATCTTGTGTAGTGCCAATTGAACTGATGATGGATCATTTTTCTGGATTCTTGCTTTTGCATAGATCATCTTACAAGACTACCAACATGTGTTGATTTGATGAACTTATTACTTTCTAGTCCTTAATTCTTTTGTCAGGGTTTTGACTGCTGTACAAATTGTCCAATTCTTATATTTATGTAGACATCAACTTGGATATGGATTATGATGCCATTTAGTTTTGCAGAAAACTTCATGATACCTAACCATCATTCATTTGTTGCTAAAATTTTCTTTCATTTACCTTCATCTCTCCTCCCTATTTTGCCCTCTCCTAAATGTATAAGCTTCAATATTTGCTGCAATCGGCTGCTTCTGTTCAACTCAATTATGAACCATTATGACATTTTTATTTGGCTTGGATTCAAACAAAGAACAAGTTTCTCCACATATTATTTGTTATGTTCTTGTTGCAATTATAGAAGTAACCTTTCCAATGAGGAAAAAGAGAGGTTGAGTTAGAGGACTTGGAAGGGGAAGGAACTTAAACCTTCTCTATGCAGTTCATTTAATCACCATAACATTTACCATGTTCTTTTTTACAAACTGACTTCCAAGGCGTCGGTGTCCCTTTCTTCCTGCCTTGCTCCCACCCGAACTCCAACCTCTCTGCTGGAAGTGGAGTGGTCTTGCTACTGGAGCAATCTCACTTGTCATTTTCTTCTTCTTTTCTTTTTATAATCATTTTATTATCTCCTTGTTTCTAGGCATTCTTTTATGTTGCTCTATTTGTTTTTATGAGAACTATGTTGAAAATAAAAAGAGTCATTATCTCAATAAAATCAATTTTCACATTGATAGACAAGAAGAGAAAAGGAAGGCAATTGGCCTCCTTGCAGCACCAGAGGATTTGTTTGGTTTTATTACATATTTATGAGGGATAAAAAATAGTTCCCAGCAGTTTCTTGATGTAGTTTCAGTAATAAGGGGGTAAGCGGACACCCATAATGTTTGTTTGTGACAGGACTTTTAGGACAAGTTTAGGGGGTAATCTACTAATTTGTGTTGTAACAATTTTTTTTTCAACTAATTTATGTATTTTCCCCTAATACAACATCACGGTAAGTGCACTGCATGTTTGAAAGTGTTGTGCTTATGCAGAACTGTATAGTGGATGAATAGTAAAACATTGGCAGTGTGATGAATTAATTGCTTGTATATTGTCACAATAAGTTTGATAATAGTCAAAAACTGAAAATTGTCTTATTCTGTTGACTGAAGTGTTGCATAAGCTAAAAGGATTAGGATCTCATCTGTGTAGGTGTAGTATTGGGGGACTGGCTAAAGAGATCCTGCTGGTAAAATCATCTACTTAATGTGGCCCTTTAGTGTAGAAACTACCTAGTATAAGTGGCAGTTGAACTGTCAATGCAAACACATCCACCATGATAAATTAAAAACAGTAGCAGAAGCTTTCCCTTCTCGACAAAGTGCAGTTCCTTAAAATTATGCTTCTGTTGAAATCTTGCAGTTTAAATTTTCTGTACTGCCAATTCTGTCCATCTTGCTTCTATGGCTAAAGGTCTTCTTGCATCCTTAGAAGCGTCATGTTCTCAAGACAGCTTTTTGAACTTCCTATAATTTGAGAAGTGATGTGCAATTGACGCTTTTTACATCCATGACCAGTTATCAACAAACATTACCTGTGTTATCAAAGTGAAGTAAAGTAAAATGGAATGGAATGTAGTTACCTTGATTTGGAAGACACATATTAGGAAGAGAATAGGATAGAAAAATCTGTCTCATGAATGAAGTAGGGGACAAGAACATTGTGTTGGGTGATTTAGAGAACTCGGAGAGTCAATGGGATTTTGGATACTGTAGGTGTTTTAAGGTTGAAGAGGTTAATGGTGCTATGCGTAAGATAGAGTCGGGTAAGAGTGATTGGACCTAATGAAGTTCCGGTAGAGTTTTGGAAGAGCACAAACAAGGCAAGTTTTGAGTGGTTGACTGGGTTGATTTGTCATTTTTGAAGACTCTTAAAATGCCCAACTAATGAAGATAGAATACTATGATTCCATTATATAAGAACAAGGGTGATATCTAAACCTGCAACAATTACAGTGGTATTAAGTTTTTGAGTTACAACATGAAAGTTTGGGAGAAGGTGGAGATGAGGCTGTGAGGATGGATGTGTTCAACTGTTGAAGCCATTCACCTTGTGAGGAGACTGATGGAGAAATATAGGGAGAGGAAAAGGAATTTGCACATGGTGTTCATTGACCTTGAAAAGGGTTACAATAGTCTCGAGAGAAATCCCGTGGCCATGCTTGGCGTCTAAAGGTGTACCAATGGCTTACATTAGGGCGATAAAGGACATGGACATATATGATGGAGCGAAGACTCGGAGAAGAACATGAGAGGAGACTTGGAGCATTTTTTAGTTGAGATGCGGTTGCACCAGAGTTCTTCACTTAGCCCATTTCCATTTGCATTAGTGATGGATGAATTGACATGGGCATGTTCAGTGTGAGGTGTCATGGTATATATTATTTGCAGATGATGTTGTTTTGATCGAGGAGACTCGTGGTGAAGTTAATGATAGGTTGGAGGTTTGGAGACAGGTTCAGGTTGAGCAGATCCAAGACAGAGTATTTGGAGCATAAATTAAGTGATGTGTCACATGAGATAGAAATAGAAGTGAGACATGATACAGAAGTTGTCCCCAAAAGAAAAAGATTTAAGTACCTGGGGCCTTTGCTTTGAGGAAATTGGGAGATCGACGATGATGTCATACTTCGTATTGGTGTGACATGGATGAAGTGGAGGTTTGCATCTAGAGTCTTGTGTGACATGGATGCAGTGGAGGTTTGCATCTGGAGTCTTGTGTGACAAGAAGGTACCAACAAAATGTGAAGGTAAGTTTTATCGAGTGGTGGCCAGACCAACTTTGTTGTATGGGCAAAGTGTTGGCTACTCAAGAACTCCTAGGTTCAGA
Source organism: Solanum aculeatissimum (assembly GCA_038996855.1). Taxonomy (NCBI): domain Eukaryota; kingdom Viridiplantae; phylum Streptophyta; class Magnoliopsida; order Solanales; family Solanaceae; genus Solanum; species Solanum aculeatissimum. The sequence goes on from JBCEWC010013149.1 coordinate 6,094, forward strand.
AAATGTAAGTGACAGAAACGAAGATATTGAGGTGGATGTGTGGGCGTACCAGGATATAGAATTAGGAATGAGGATTCCCGGACAAAGTGAGAATGGCCTTCGTGGTAGACAAATTGAGGGAGCGGAGACTGATATGGTTTGGGCTTGTGAAAATGAGATGTGTGGATGCTCCAATAAGGAGGTGCAAGAGGTCGGATGTTTTGGGGTCGAGGAGAGGCAAAGGTAGGTAAAAGATGTATTAAAGAAAGGTGATTAGACAAGACATGGAGCAACTTTAGCTTACCAAGGAATGACTTTAGTTACGAGGGTATGGAATTGTGAAAAAGGGTAGAAGGTTAGTAGGTAGTTGAGACTTGTTGTATTACTAGCCTATTCATGTATTTTGTTTGGTGGTTGTATTAGAGTATCATGTTGGTCATAGTATCTTATTAGCCTTTTCATGTAGTTGGTTTATTTTGGTATCTGATATCATCAGTGTTTATTGAGTTTAGGTGACCTCACCTTATTGTTATTGTTGTTAGTTGTTATGGTTCCTTGTATATATGCTCGATAGTATGTTCTATTAGTTTTCATGTCTCGTCACTGTTGTTTTTCTTTTAATTACTATTTTGATTTGCTTGAGCTGAAGGTCTTTTGGAATAAGCCTCTCTACCTCAGAGAAGTAGTGGTAAGGCTTGCGACTGCTCTACTCTTTCCGGACCCCATTTTGTGAGATTTCACTGGGCTTCTTGTTGTTGAGATGCTTTGCTTTGCAAGTTCTTGGAAGCTGAACTTTTGGACTTTTTTCTGGTGTGCATTATGTGGACAAAACCCTGGTGCAAAAATGAACACTGTAATGGTAGCCATTCTACATAGTGTTCAAGTTTCAACCCTATAGATGGCACCCTTGAAGCATATTATTTTTTTAATCTTTTTGGGATAGGTTACTGATTAATGCCATTTGTGCTTATTTCAATTTATTAATGCCATTGGTGCTTATTTCAATTTAATGTTCTCCTAATTTCCTCTTCTTCCTAAATGTACAGCGGAGGCTGAGAGAATTCGTAAATGTAGAGGGCGTGTTTTTTCTCTTCGTGATGAACCGGAGGTTGCAAGAGTATGGTTGCCAAATAGTGACTCTCCTGGACTTGCCATGGCACGTGCTTTTGGAGATTTTTGCCTCAAGGATTTCGGTCTCATCTCTGTGCCTGAAATATCATATAGGCGTTTAACGGGAAAAGATGAGTTCATTGTTCTGGCAACTGATGGGGTATGAAACTTGAGTTTTTAGTACTGTGTAGTATCCTTTTTAATTTTTAAAAAAAAAGTATACACGGGTTAAACAATAAAGAACAAATATTCACATGGTTTCTTGGTATTTCTTGCTTCAATGTTTGTTACATCTAATTTATAATAGTTAAAAATTAATTCTAATGACAGATATGGGATGTACTTTCAAATGATGAAGTTGTAAAGATTATCGCATCCGCTTCATCCCGTTCATCTGCAGCTCAATCACTTGTTGAATCAGCTGTTCGAGCCTGGAGGACAAAATACCCTACTTCTAAAGTTGATGATTGTGCAGTCGTTTGCCTTTTCCTTGATTCAAACTCAAATAACTTGTCCACTGCTTCCAATACAAAAGACAGTGACAAGACTGTCTCAATGGAAGCAAATGAAGTTGGTGCCAAGACAGATGATGCCTCTGGTCCAACTGCATTGCCTCGTTCTGGAACTGTTGGAGAAGTTGATGAAGTTTCAGGAGAAGGCGATGATGTTTCAGAAGAAGGGATAGAGGAAGCATCAGAACATGAGGAACTGCTCTCAGAGGTGGGGACGGAATGGTCTGCACTAGAAGGTGTTTCCCGGCTGAACACATTATTGACACTGCCAAGGTTTGTGCCTGACAAGGACGAGAAGTAAACAGTCTGGAATCGAACTCAAAGAAGCAATAGAGGGTGAGATTTCAAAGTTTGGATTTATTTCTTTTGGTTATTCTTCAATTTTATTTAGTTCCATCCATTTTAAGGTCTCACATATCTATCTAGTGGGAGAAAAAAAAATAGGGGCTTTTGATATTTGTTGTAGACTGGAGAGGTGGCCCCAGCTATATTAGAGTGTCTGGGAATCATCCATTCTCTTCCTAGTGTTGGTAAATGTGGAATTTTGTTAAAACCAACTCTCCTGTCTTGGTTGCTAGCTTTCTTTTCTTTCGCATATATACCAAGATTGTGTGTACCTTATCAAAGAGATATCAAGATTGTGTGCTTTTCCCTCATTGTTGTTGATTAATAATGTGAAGTATGCAGTCCTTTCTTTTGGTTCAAGTTGCAGATTATGTTCATCTCTCTTGATCAACATCTGACCTTGTTAATTTATGGGGTTTGAGATGTTTTTTAGCTTTGCCAAAAAAAAAAAGTATAGCATTTACTTTATTCTCTTGAAAATACTTATAAACGGAGAGAACACACCTCATCTGAAATGGCGCTCAAGATGTGAAAATCCGCAAGTCTGAGTGTACACAAGATGAATTCCCCAACTTTTCAGGAAAATATGTTTCTTCAATGAGTTTGCAGAAAAATCGATCTGATACCAATTGTTTGGGCTGTCTAAGTGGTTTTTGTACATTGACCAATATTCTTCAAATGGCACATAGGCAAGACATGTGTGCTCTGAAGCAACATTCTTGTTTGTCCCTACAAAACCAATGTTCATTAGGCAACTCGTGCTCCTCCGGTGGTGGCTTTTGATTGTAAACTCAATCGAAATGCCTGGCATTTCCTGTAGGTAACCTTCATTAACTGATAACCATGTTGTTTCAAGGTCGGACACAACACAGATGGCAAATCCCATGAATTTATTATTGTACCAATTGTTTGGCAGCTGCATTGAAACTGAAGTTCCGTCGAGTTTGTAGCCTTGTTCTCCAGGTAGGTAAATGCTCAAGTGACCACTTTTAACAATGCGCTTCTGCAGTATAAAATCACAACATTCATGTTAGTTAAGAGATTCTATCTATTGTATCCAGTGATTAAACTCACAGAGATGAATCGTCTGATCTCGAAAGTAATAGCAATAGGTAAGGGTAAAGGCGTAAAGAGACCTTAAATAGGTGAAGCCACAACAAGGTAGCCATGTCATGCGTCTGCTGATTCTGAAGTAGTCCAACACAATTAGTGAATGATATTCTCTGCAACATCTTGTAGTTGGTCAATATTCCCATATTTTCACTCATCAGGGATGCACAATTATCTACGAAAACGTCCTCGATTGTTGTTGGAAGTTCTGGCAAACTTTCAAGCCTCTCACAACCCACTAGCTCAAGGATTCTGAGCCGCGGAAGCATGTTGAGACTTGCTTGAGAGATATCCACAAAATTATTCCTGCTAAGATTTAGCATAACCAAAGAAGACAAGCATCCAAGATCACTAGGAAATCCTTCATCCAACATACAGCAATCACTAAGATCCAATTTTGCTCAAAGAATATAAACCGGAAAAGGAAGAAAACATCAGACTTGTTGGCTCGTGATTATATTTTCTTGGACGAAGCCATGCAAAGAAAAGTGAACTCCATGTCTGAGATACCATTCCTTTGCATCCATGAAAAGATAAGGTCTTAAGGTTCTTCAATAGCGTAATGGAGGATAGTGGGCTTTGAATGGCAGTTTCATCGCAATAGAGTTCCTCCAAGATTTCTATATGTCCTAGTTCCTCTGGCAACTTTTCTAGCTTTGAACATCCAGAGAGAATAAGAATCCTAATAGATTTTAATCTGCCTATGGTTTTTGGTAAATTTGTAAGATTCTTGCAGTAGCTTAGTTTCATTAATCGTAGGCCAGTGAGGTGTTCAATTGATGAAGGCAGCTCTTTTACAGCTGTAGCTTCCAAATAGACTTCAGATAAGCAATTCATGTCAGTCATGATTTCTGGGGAATTCGTGAGTTTTAAGCAGCCAGAAAGAACTAAAGTCTCGAGATTATCCATTTGAATACTGTTTGGAAGGCTCTTAAGATTCCTGCAGTTCTTCAGGTTTAGTAGAACAAGGTTTTTGAGAAATCCCACAGAAGGATGGACCTCAATTATACTCGAACAATCTTCAAGAATCAACTTCTCGAGATAGGGGACCCCTGTAAAATCTGGACAGCTTACTAGCTTTTGGGAATGACTAAGGTTGAGAAACTTCGATTTGTTTAGGACCTGTTTGTTACCAGAGAAGGCAAGGTAATCACTTCAGATTTACTCAAACATAGCAAGAAATCAAATTACTTCTAAGTTCTAACTAATGATGATATACCTTTATTCCCTTCCATAAGTGTACGAGGTGGCTATGCTGCATTTTCAGACAAACAAGTCTTTCTGCTCGAGAACTTGTTGGAAGTGATTTCATTGGGTAGGCATGCCAATTTATTTGGAAGACAACCAGGAGCTACGGAGACACATGCATTTTGTATCTTGAGCAGCCTCAGGTTGTCTGTATATCTGAAGGCTTCTGCACATACATTTATGTCTTTTGGAATGGGCAAGTGCAACCATATGCCTTCCACAGCTTCTTTGGCCTATAAAGGGAGTGTAACATTAGGGAAATAAGCGTCTACCTTGTATTGAATTTTGCACAACAAAAAAGTGCTGCATTCTGCAGTATATACTTTCCCTACTTTCAGATGGTACATGAAGAATATCTTGGGGAGACCAGAGCCTAGAATACTTGCCAAGATTGTTTGAAGCTTCTTTGCGAACTATATGCCAACCCATCTCTTGGATCAACTGATGCATCATAATCCGACCTTTGGAAACAGTTATAAGCGATTTTTCAATGAGATTTCTTATGCCAATAACAGGTGTAAAACTGAAACCACAAAGAATTCTAATTACTGAATCTTTCTTGCTTGCGATATCTAAGAATATCTTTTGGTCAATCTCACTTGGTCCATTCAAACTTACTTTGAGTTTTTCTACAATTTCGCCTTCTGGAATTTGTTTGTCTATCCACTGTTTCTCTCCACTCAACCATGCCTCCACCATACAGAGAGGAACCCAAAACTTTAAGAGCTAATGGAAGACCACCAGCATACCGAACAACTTCAGCTATGATCTCTCCATATTCACTTTTGGGATGATTTTTCTGAAACGCACACGAACTAAGGAGTTCAATACTTTCATCGGTGTTTAACAGACTCACTTTATACATCTTGTCCACGTTATATTGACGAAGCAAGTGCTTATCCTTTGTTGTCATGATGATTATGCTGCCTGCACCAAACCAATCATGGCTTTTAGCTAGAGCATCTAATTGGTTTCGATGATTGAAATCATCAAGGACAATTAGGACTCGTTTCCCATTTAGTCGTCTTCTTACCAAATTGGTTCCTTCAAATATGTTGTTTATTCTTAGACCTTTCAACAGAAATAGTTCAGAAAGAAGTATCTGCTGCAAATGTTGGATACCATGTTTGGCTGAATTTTCTGCAACGTCATGAAGGAAAGTAGCGGAAAATCTTGTCGTAGATGGCTCTTGCAATAGTTGTTTTTCCAATTCCGCTCATTCTCCATATTCCAACGAATTGAACTTTATCAGACTCCAGATTCAACAAGGAGTACACCGTCCCCATTCTGGATCGTATTCCAACAAGATTTTCAGTAGCATCACAAGCAGTATGACCTAATTTCTCCATTACACATTCTACAATTTCCTGGATACATGTCGATTCGTGCCTGATATCAGAAAGAAATGAATTACGCTACCACTATTATGCAAGTCCATCTCATTGAGAAAAAGAGAGTGGAGATTTCATGAACTAAACCGTCTATTTATGCAATAGAGTTTCCGACTGAGTAATTGCTCATACTCTTCAAAAATGTCATCAGGTGTGTGGGATCCTTCAAAAGTAGTGCATTTTTGGAGGATCCTACACGGGTACAGCAACACACGCTTGGAAAGTCGTATTTGTGTTGTTCTGATGGAAAACAAGGCACAATTGGAAGACAAAAACCAATAGTCAAAAGTAAATATAAATTTACCCGTTAGCAATATTTGGCAAATCCCAACCAGATTCATTTGCTTCTTCTGTCATAGCTATCCTCCATCTCTTCACCCTTTCTTTATCATTTTTGAAGTTTAACTCGTGCTTAGCAAAGAATTCACCAACGCTTGCTTCTTGTTTTCTTACAACAGATGGAACAACGTCAGGGAGAACAATCTGTCCCCTTAGTTTCATGCATTCAGTGATCTTAACAAGCTCATCTAGACACCATGAAGAAGAAGCATAGTTTAAGGAGAATATGATGATGAAAATCATCGACTTTTCGATAGCTTTGAAAAGTGAGGGTGAAATAGATTTCCCTCTTTCAAGTTTCTCATAAAGCTGTATATAGATGATCCACGAAATTCTTCCGAACATTCTCTCCTCTAAAACTTAAGAAAACATCATAAGTGCATGGCCACAAAGAAGAAGCAGCTCCTGGTTCAGCCAATGCATCCATTGAGGGACAATATGCAAACAAGAACAATATGCATACCAAAGTATTCAATGTTCTTCTTTGTGCTCAAGTCAACTACTGATACATTCTGATTCAGCAGGACGTGCTAAATAAGTATGATCTTATTACATTTGCATAAAAATATTCTTTTTTTAACAAAAAAATTTGGCATGATATAAGTTCCACTTAACGGCAATGGGTGTGTGTGATTCATCAGATGCCCCTACTCGGTGCCCATTTTGATTAGTCGTGCCATCAAAGTCAAATTTCCTTGCCCTCCTCTACATTTCTGGATGGACGTGTACAAGTGGACACTTAAACTTGTACAAAGTGAAACAAGTAGACATATGTGTCCTACATGGCTATGCGATGTCCTACATATATTATGTCACGTAGACACATGTGTTTACTTGTTCAACTTTATGCATGTTTAACTGTTTACTTGTGCACACTAAAGGTAAGAGGGATAGTTGTCCACTAAAGCTAAATTAAAAGATACATTTATGTATTGTACCAATTATATATAATTCGACCATAGAACAGTGAATTCAGTTCAACCTGTCCTAGATCTGCCTTTGCAGCATAGCATGAACCAAAACTCAAGAATCAATCTCATATTATTTTTGCTAAATGAAAAGAGGGTCAACTATCATGATATCACACCCTCAGAAACAACCCCTCCACGTTGACATTTGAAAATTGGCCGACTGAATCTTTCTTTACAGCTCTGATTTTGATTACTATTCAAACTATACATTTAAAAAAAAGAGGACATTCTTTGGAATTATTTTAATTTATACATACTACCTTCCAGTTTAAATAAATATTAATTAAATAAAAACATGGAAGCCTCTAACTTACTTATAAACCAGCTCTCCATCACCATTTTGGGTTAACATCTTGATATATTGCACAAATATATAATTTAAGATCATAATTTTAAAAAATTAAATAAGAAAACGGGTCAAATTTATTCCCTATTTTAAAAAATAATTCACATTTAGTCTTCGTTATGCTTTAATACTTTTCGAACAAATTTGCCCTCACTTTAACTTTTTATTCAAATATACTCCTTTTCTAAACGGATTCGAGGATCCAAATAAAATATAATAATAAATAGGCGGAATGATTTGAAAGACCTTTGTACTTGACTCCATTTGTAAGTTAAACTCTTATACTTAGTGACTTATTAAACTCATTGAAACATCATATTCTAAACACCTTTGACCATTGACCAAACACATGTGGCATCAGTGGTGTACGTAGGATTTATTCTAAGCAGTGTCACCATTTAAGAAACAAGGATAGTTGAAGCTGAAGTTTGAGTTGTTAAACTTGACTTTGATCGTTTGAAATCTTCTTTAGGAAAATATCGCTCCATTAAATTTAGACTAAGATCATATAATCTGCATAATTAGTAATTTAGGATCAAATAATAGATGATTGTGGATAATATAATAAATAATCCGTAGTCAATTGGTCATATGCAAATTCAAAAATAATATATATATATATATAAATATAAATTTATTTATCAATTTAATGAATCATAAATTATTTCATTGTAACAAGTAAATAGAAAAGAATAAAATTATAATTATGAACAAATAAAAACAAAAAACTTCAAGCACATAATTTAGACTAAGATCATATAATCTGCACAATTAGTAATTTAAGATCAAATAATAGATGATTGTGGATAACATAATAAATAATCCGTCGTCAATTGGTCATATGCAAATCCAAAAATAATATATAAATTTATATTTCAATTTAATGAATCATAAATTATTTCATTGTAACAAGTAAATAGAAAAGAATAAAATTATTATTATGAACAAATAAAAATAAAAAACTTCAAGCACATATTAAAAAAAATATAATAAAATGAAAATACTAACATGAAGACTTGAGATGCTGAATGACGGTGATTAATGAACAAGAATTACATTTTTTTTTAAGAAACTCACAAGTCACAAATATATAAATATAAAGAGTCTAACAATATTTTTAGTTTTATCTAACTATAATTCTAATTGATAAATATTTCAATTCTATTTCTAAAATAAAAAAGTAATATATTGATTTTGAATGAAATAAGTGGACTTGTAAGTTTTTAACGAGGATTAAGAAGAGAAAAAAAGGTCAAGGAAAGAAAAAAAAACAAACTGTTGCAAGGGGGAATCGAACCCGGGACGTCTAGGTCTCCAGCAGAGGATCAAGAAGAGAGAAAAAAAGAAAATGTTGTCGAAGGGAATTGTACACGAGACATCCAGCCGCCCTCACACGCCTCTAACCACTCAAGTTGTGTGCACTTCTACTTAAGAGTGTGTCCTTTCAATTTTTTTATCTTAAGTATGTTATTTTTAATATATATATATATTTATATTCAATAAAAAATATTGACAAAGTCGTGTCACGTGACACTCCTTCCATATAATGATTCCACGCATTTCAAATCGAGTGACTAAATATTTTACATTAAAATAGATTTTAAAAAATTTAATAAATAAAATGAAAAATCCCAAAAAGAAAGAAGAAGAAGTCATCTTCTTCAAAGCTTCAAGCCCCAACCCCACCCCCCACCCCCAACCCAACCAAATTTCTTCTTCCTATTCCACTCAATTTTCCTTCTTCTTTGGATCCACTCACTGTTGGGAGGAAACGAGACCAAAATATATATCTTTTCTGATGTGGAAGTTCAGACTATGCTGCAACCACAGAGCATACTCAGATA
>JBCEWC010013150.1:0-15286 GCA_038996855.1 Solanum aculeatissimum
GGCCATATCTCCCTCATCCGATATCCAAATTGAGTGAAACCACTTGTGTTGCAAAGCTAACTCAAAGAGCTTCAATTGGATATGTGGTAGCTCACATGGTTCATCCCATGTGGAACTCTTGTTAAACTTTTCATGTCATGCCACTATTTCATCTTTTCTTTGCAAATTACAACATTTTAATAAGCACCTAACCTAAACTCCTCCATTTGGCATAATTGAGACAAACAAGCACTAGTCGTATTATTCCAATCAAGGCTTAATTTCTTTAAGGCCCACAATGCCTTGTATTGTAGCTTAATGTGTAACTGACAAGCCTTACCAAAGACAAGTTTATACTGTGACATGCTGATTGGGGTTTTAAACGCAATACGATAGACCCATAAAGTATTGTCAAGTTTTCTCGACCAATCCATTCTATTGGCATTCATTATTTTTGAAAGAATGTTCTTAATCTCCCGATTCGATACTTCCACCTGCCCACTAGTTTGGGGATGATAGGACATTGCCACCCTATGCTTAATTTTATATTTGCTAAGAATGATGCAAACACCCTATTGCAAAAGTGGGATCCCTCGTCACTAATAATTGCTCTCGAGATTCTAAATCTAGTCAGGATATTTTTCTTTAAGAAGTTAATCTCTCCCTTGCCATCACTAGTGGGTAACACAACTTTTTTGACCTATTTTAATACATAGTCAACTACCATCAAAATATACCAGTTCCCAAATGAGCTTACAAATGGACCCTTAAAGTCCAAGCCCCACACATCAAATAATTCAACTTCAAGAATAGAAGACAAAAAGAGTTCATGTTTCTAAAAATATTACCTTGCATTTGGTATTGTGGACATACCTTGACAAAGGCATTTGCTTCACGATATAACCTCTCCAAAAATATCCACTTTGCAACACCTTTGTCATTGTTCAAATACCTCCCTGATAGCCACCAACTGGGGAGGTATGGCACGCATCAAGAATATCATTCATCAACACCTCCAGAATACACCTTCTCACCATGTTGTAAGAACATTCTCTACATAATAAAGGTTCATCCCAAAAATATCTTTTCACATCAAACAAGAATCACTTCTTTTGATTGTAGCTCAACCCATCCAGTAATATTCCACACACAACATAATTTGCATAATCAGCATACCAAACACTTGACGTTTTGAAATAGCCATCAGGGCCTCATTCGAGAATGAATTATCAATTTCAATACCTCCTTCATCAGCTACATTAGGCTCAAGAGTAGAAATATGATCTTCCACTTGATTTTCACAACCCTTTCAATGTTTTACCTCGAAGTCAAATTTTTGGAGCAATAGAATCCACCGAATCAACCTAGGATTGACTTCTTTATTATCCATAAAATCTCAAGGTTGTATGATCAGTGTGAACCACAACCTTAGACCCAAGAACATATGCTCAAATATTTTTGAATGCATAAACAACCGCAAGAAGTTCTTATTATGTTAGGATGTAATTTTTCTGAGTCGCATGCAGTGTCTTGGATACATAGTAGACCAGATAAAATAATTTATCTTTCCTTTGACCAAGTACCACACCCAAAGCACACTCACTAGCATTACACATGACTTTAAATGGGAGATTTCAATCCGGGGCAACAATAATTGGGGCTGTAACAAGTCTCTCTTTCAATTTATTAAAGGCTTTCAAACATGCTTCATTAAAAATTATATGGATATTCTTTCTCAAGGAGCTTTCACAATGGAATAACAATTTTTGCAAAATCTTTTATAAATGTTATATAGAAACCCACATGCCCAAGAAAACTCCTCACCCCCTTGACTAAGGTGGGAGGAGAAAGTTTGGCAATAACATCAACTTTTGCTTGGTCTACTTGCAAACCACTCCCCAAAATTTTGTGCCCAAGAACAATTCCTTCCTTTATCATGAAATAATATTGTTCTAATTTAAAACTAAATTAATCTCTGCACACCGCTATACCACTCTTTCTAATTGAATTGGACAACCTTCAAAAGTATCACCAACCACCAAAATATCATCCATGAATACTTTCATCGAATCCTTAACCATATCAACAATAATTGAGAGCACACATCTTTGAAAAGCAGTCAGTGCATTACATAGCCCAAATGACATTCTTTTGAAAGTAATCATTCTATAAGGACATGTGAAAGTGGTTTTCTCTTGATCTTCGAGAGAAATAGAGATTTGGTTGTACTCGAAATAGCCATCCAAAAAGTAATACCAACCTTTACTAGCAAGTTTATCCAACACTTGATCCATGAATGACATTAAAAAGTGATCTTTCTCAGTCCATGAATTCAAATACTGATAATCCATGTAAACTTTCCATCCTATTACTGGTCTTGTAAAAATAAGTTGCTATTTTCATTCTTCACCACAGTCACACCCTCTTTCTTTGGCACACATTGTATCAAATTCACCTACCTACTATCCAAAATGGGATAAACAACACCGACATCCAACCACTTGATTATTTCCTTCTTTACAACATCTTGAATTAGAGTATTGAGCCGTATTTGATTCTCAATAGTAGGGTTACAATATTTGATCAAATTAATTTTGTGAGAGCATATCCCTGGAGGAATTCCAATGATATTAGCTATTGTCCACCCGATTGCTTTGACGAACTTTGTCAGTACACTTACTAGTGCTACCACTTGGTGGTCCAATAAATTAGTTGCACAAATCACCAGTAGCATTTTCCTACTACTGTCATGACCCAAACCTAGGTCCTAACTGTGACAGGAAGAATGTGACACTTGAAGGTCCTCCATTCAAGCGTCTTGTTCATATCATGAGGTAAATAAGCAATCATAAGAGTAAGCAAGTAGAACATAGCATCATAAGAGTTAAATATTTCCCTTTAGGGGGAATTAGAACATCTTTATTCCAATACATGCCTCTACATACTTGATCTTGGCAAGGACTAGAACATAGTTTTACTAGCTCACCCTCAAGATTAGAAAGTACAAAAGTCTTAGAAACGTCATCATAAGCAAGAAATATAAGGTCTTATCCCCGAAGAATGGGAACTCACCAAGTATTCAATAACAATACCAAAAGATATCCACAAAAGTAAGGAATAGAATAATCGTCCACCCCTACATGGTGAAATCATATAGGCAAGAGTATACATTAGTACGTTGGAATATACTAAGTATATAAGCATTGAATGCATCAATGAACATCATACATAATATTAATATGTATAGACATAGAAATAGAATAAGGAAAAGATATGCATAAATCAATGCCCCATTAAAATCATGAATAGAAGCATCATAAATTATTTCATATCCTTATAGACATACATATGTGGGAATAAAACCATAACTGATATTAATACCATGCAAACTATTACATGAAATATCGATGTTCCCTCTACACCGATCAAAATAGAAGTTTACTTTTCCTACGTAAACCTGACCCTCACCCTATAGGCTCTATCCTAGCATGATGAGAATCCATCATTTTGACCCCACCCTTTAGGCTTTATCCTAGCATGGTGAGTGTCCATTAAAAAGATATATGGATCCATTAGCACACCTTATTGGAATACAAAAACCATCATCATCATTATTATATGGTGGCACATAGTTGTGAGACAATAAAATCTACCAATGTCCTCTCGGTGCTATGTCATATCCCACGGGATACATAATAATGCGTTATATAGACACCATCATTATTCATACTTTATCAAAATCTTACTTTCATAGCTTGTAAAATAGGTATCATGACCTCAAAAACATACCATAACATAGAAATAGTTCATCTACATAGCTTTGCATATAGTGTGGGTATACTTTCCATGTTGTCATTATTTCATAATCATTAGGGTCTTAAGTCACCTTCACCATCATATCATCATCATAAAATCATACTTTCATACTTCAAATCATAGTCATAAGATCATAGATTTAACATAGGAAAATTAGGGCAATGTGTGGGTTCATGAGCAATTGAGCTAAAATCATATAATTAGATGAAAATCATATAGGAATCGTGCAATTGAAATCGCATTGAATCATTTGTAAAGGAACGCACATCAATTTTAAAAAGACCTAATCATCATACACTTGAAATCATTCATGGAAAAATCATCATTTTCATGTATTTGGCAGGAATCCACATTAGGATTGATCAATAGACATAGTCTCCATCATAATTGAAGAAATTGAGTAGAAGTAGGGAAGACCCATACAATTTGCATAATTGCAATTAGGTAAAAATTGATAATTTAGAAGGATCTCCATAAAAGAAAGGATTTTATGGATAAAAACTCATATACCTTAAGTAATAGCTTTAGAATTTTTAGAGAAAGTAGAGATCTTGCGTTGATCTTCAATAGAGATCTTTGCTTGTTGGAGAAGAAAGCTTTTGAGGGTAGTTTTAGAGAGAATTTTTATAATGAGTGATTTGATGAAAAATGAGGTCAATTTGGGGGGGGGGGGGGGTTAAAGGCTATTTATATAGTGTGTTTTGGTTATAAAAACTATCCAAATTCATTTTAGGTTGGTTAGGAATAAGTTCCAAATGATCTTACTTGAAACTGAAATTGTTTTAAAAAATTTGACCTGTTGTGAACCAGGGGTGCGACACGGACTTGCTTCTGCGTAGGTCATTTTTGTGGGAAGTTTAATTTTCCCTATTTTGATCCAACAATGAGTTTAGGTCACTTTTGTACTGAAATAAACCCTCTCCATGATACAGAGAGGTTGTGTACTCTTCTGGAAGTGCAAAATTCTATGAAAAAATAATTTCTAATATGATTGATCGAAAAATAGAAAGAGACCATTTTTCCACACAATTTTATCTCTTAATTAAGAATATGACCTTAGATTTATCAAACAAAAATACGAATAATACGTTATGCAAGATATCTTTCATAAGAGTAGAAGGAGGCATTTTGAGAGATTTTATAATATCTCTCCCTTAGGAACATTCGTCCTCGAATGGGATCAAGATTAGCTTGAGTATAGTAGATGGCGTAACTCACAATTCATCATGATTGCAATAGTGTAACTTTAAAACATCTTTAGAAATTATTTTCATGAGTATGCATACATGTAATGTGAGATAAAGAGATTGACACTTAGGATATAGAAGAGATTAAGCATGAGTAACTAAGTACCTTAGGCTTGAATAGAAGGAAAGAGATGAGGATATCGTTTCATCATGTCTACCTCCGCTTCTCATGTTGTACTTTTGATTTGTTGATTTCTCCATAATCTGTTAACAAATGAAACTTTCTTATTTCTCAACCTTTTAACTTGTTAGTCCACAATATCAATCAGAACTTCTCCATAGGTTAAATTGTCCTCAATATACATGTCATTCAAGGCTACAACAATTTTTGGATCACCAATTCTTAACATTAACACATAGAATACTGGATTAACCATAGACAATTCCTTTGGAAACTCTAGTTTATAATCCACCTTACCAATCCTCTCCAAGACCTTATAGGACATATCTAGGACTCAATTTGCCAAATCGCATCATACCTTTCATAAGATATACCTTGAGATAGATTCAATCATCCATATTGAATTCAAGATCCCTCTTCCTAGCATCGAAATATGACTTTTGATGACTTTTGACTATTTTCAACGTCTATCTTATGAGCCTCACTCTCTCCATAGCCTCAAGTGCCAAATATGGATCAATCAAAGCCATCTCCCCAACTTCTAACCATCCTACCGAAGACCTACACCTACGCCCATATAAAGCCTCAAAAGGTGTCATCTTAATTCTTCAATGATAACTATTGTTATATGCAAATTGATCAAAGGTAGATGATCATCCCAATTTATCTTGAAGTCAAGTACACACGCCCTCAACATATCTTCCAATGTTTGAATTGTTATCTTGGCTTGCCCATCCGTTTGAGGATGAAATGCGGTACTTAATTTCACTTTGATACCAAGTCCTCTTTAAAAAGACTTCCAAAAGTGTGATGTGAATTGAGTACCATGATCCAAAAAGATAGACAAAGGCACACCATGAAGTCTTACCAATTCCTTAATATACATCTTGGAATAATCCTCTGTACTATAAGATGTCTTAACTCATAGAAAATGGGTTGATTTTGTCATCCTACCTACAACTACCCATATAGAATCATATTGCCTTCTAGTCTTACGCAAACCCATAATGAAATCCATGTTTACATCCTCCCATTTCCACATAGGAATATCAATGTCTTGGGATAAGCCTCTCAGCCTTTGATGTTCAACCTTCACTTGTTGGAAATTTGGGCATTCCACCACAAACTTGGCTATATCCTTCTTTATGTTGTTCCACCAATACACTTCCCTTAAGTCTTAATATATTTTGGTAGATTTGGGATGAATAGAATACCATGAGTTATTAGCTTCGCTTAATATCATCTCCCTTAGGCCATCAACATTTGGGACACATAATCAACCTTGTTAATGAAGTACCCCATGTCTCTATTGCGAGAAAACCTCAACCTTCTTCTCAACCGCCAACTTCTTCAACTCCACCAAAGTAGGATCCATATATTGCTTTGCCTTGACCTTCTATATCAATGATGACTTCGCTCTATTATGCACAAGAATACTACCAAACTATGAATTGTTGAATCTTACACCTAGTTGGGCCAATCAATGCACATTGTTTACCAAGTCCTTTCTTTCATTCTCCACAAGCGCCACATTTCCCATAGGCAACCTACTAAGAGCATCGACCACAATATTTACCTTATCTGGATGATATAATACACTCATATCATAGTTCTTAAGCAATTCTATCCATCTCCTTTGCCTAAGGTTCAAGTCCCTTTGGCTAAATACATATTGCAAGCTCTTATAGTTGGTAAATATATCAACGTGCATACCAAAAAGATAATGATGCCATATTTTCAATGCAAACACAAAAACCAACAACTCAAGATCATGGGTCGGGTAGTTCCTTTCATGAACATTCAATTTTCTTAAAGCATAGACAATGACCTTACCATATTGCATCAGCACACAACCCAATCCGACACGTGAGGCATCACAATAAACAATAAATCCATCTGAATCTTTCAATAATTTCAAGATAGGGGATGAGGTAAGACGATCCTTTAATGTTTGAAAACTCTTCTCATTTCTATATGACCATTGAAATTTCACCTTTCTTTAGGTCAACCTTGTAAAAGGAGATGCAATAGAGGAGAACCTTCAACAAATCTCCTATAATATTTATCCAAACCCAAGAAACTCCTAATATATGAAGGAGACAATGGTCTAGGCCAATTTTTTATCAAATCTATTTTTTTGGATCAACTATAATACCATAATCGGACACAATATGACCAAGGAATGCCACATTCCTCAACAAAAAATCACACTTGGTAAATTTGGCAAATAAATGTTTGTCTCTCAATATTTGTAACACAATCCTCAAGTGACCTATATGTTCCTCTTCACTTCGGGAGTAAATCAATATATCATCAATAAACACCACCATAAATATGTCTAGATAAGAATTGAAAATTTAATTCATCAAATCCATAAAGATGGAGGGGGCATTTATCAACCCAAATGACATAACCAAGAACTCATGATGTCCATACCTTGTCTGAAATGTCATCTTTGGAATATCACTCTCCTTTACCCTCAATTGGTGATGCTCGAACTGAATATTAATTTTGGAGAAATAACTAGCATCTTGCAATTGGTCAAATAGGTCATCAATCCTTGAAAGTGGATACTTATTTTTAATAGTCCCCTTATTTAATTATTGATAATCCACGCACATCCGAAGTGAACCATCTTTCTTCCTCACAAATAATATGGGAGAACCCCATGGAGAAATAATAGGCTTTATATAACCCTTGTCAAGCAGATCTCTCAATTGTTCCTTCAATTCTTTCAACTCACTCGGGGCCATTCGATATAGAGGAATGGAAATAGATTGAGTGTCGGGTAGAAGATCAATGCCAAAGTCAATTTTCCTTTCGAAAGGAATACCAGGTATGTCATCAGGAAAGACATTGAGCAATTCATTGACTATCGTAACCGAATCAAGCGTAGAAACTTTGGACTCCACATCCCTAACCTAGATAACATAATATATGCATCCCTTAGAAATCAACTTCCTAGCCTTCATATAGGAGATGAACTTACCTTTGAGCACCAAATTAGTTCCCTTCCATTTAAGAATGGGCTCATTAGGAACTTAAAATTTGACCCTACAGGTTGTACAATCAATAGAAGTATATGATTCATGCAACCAATCCATATGAAGAATAACATCAAAAGCGGTCATGTCAAGCTCAACAATATCACATGGAAAGACTTTATGCAATACCAAGATGGGAAAATTTTCTATAGATTTTCTCTGCTAAAACAAACTCAGCAACTGTAGTATAGAAAATATATGACTCTATTAAGACTTCAAGAGAAACATCAAACTTTATGAAAAGATAAGGAGTAACAAAAGTGATGAATCCATATATTGGACTCATTTTGAGCTTATAATGTTAGGAAATTTTGTCCTCAATGTGCTATTATGCTTCATGTGTTGACTAATATACATGTTTGATGTTAGGAATAAAGATAAAAGTACAAGGATGGACAATACTTAATAAATCACAGAAAAGGCACAAAAATACCAGAAAGGTGGTCAGAAGTGACATCGCCGACATATTTGGTGTATTATGGAATAACCAAGGAGACTGCCTAATATTGCAGTATTTAGGTCCCCAAGTTGATGAATAAAAGGCGATGCAGATGGGAGTTTGGCGGATCGTCGAACATGATCGGTGGAGAATAGAGATATCGCCCATAGTTGTAGAGACTCAGGCCTTTAAGCAATGCTGGAGAAGGTGGTCAAGTGCATATTTGGCGCGTCGTTGAATTGTTCGACGATGGACGACCTTGATCGCCAAACAATAAATTGGTCACAAACTTTAAGTCATTTGCACAGACTATAAAAGCTTTTTGATAAGGACATTGTACATAGCATATTCCTTATTAGGTTTCTACAGAGACCATATAGACATAGAGAGAGAATAGAGTACATAGAAGGTTCTTGTTAAGCAAGTACAGTGTTTTTGTGATTTCAAGCTTTAGGAAGAAGAAATTGGAGAGATTAGCTGGAGTAATTCATCTTTTCTCTCGTAATTCATCTTACCCATGTTCTTAGCTACAGTTTATGGTATTAATTCTTCACTTTTGAACATGTGTCGCTAAAAGCCCTATGTTGGGGATATGTATGTAATATGGGTCTTTGATTTCTTAGTTGGGTCTATGATATTTTGATTAAATCATTGTTAATCTGAGTGAGTTTACTCATATTGCTATGTTTCAGCTATAATCTTGAGGTTGCAAATTCGGGTGTACTTTTGAACTCTGATTATTGCAGTAATTTGAGTAATTAGAGTGAGCAATAGGCGTATTAGCTGGAAAACTTTTGGGGTTTCAATTGAATGCAAATAAAATGGGTTCAATGGCTAAAGTATTAGGAGATTTTCTATAATTTCTCAGGCCAAGTGTGTTCTTAGACAATTTGCATGTGGAGTTGTAATAGATTCGTGTGAGACACCTTCGCTGTCTCAAATGAAGTATTGGTTACCGACAACCTAAATTACTCACATATTTTTAACTCGATTAATCAAGTGTTTAGACCTGGTTAATTAGATCTATCCCCATATTTGCACGCCCCTGACATCTCTCTCTATTGATTGTTAATTTGCAACTTAGAATTGTAATTAGCTGAATCTTAGTATTTATTTACTCCCAACCCCCATGTCAATACATTACTTCAAATCTTGAACTCTTATTCCTTATGGGATTCAACCCTAACTCTTCGTTAGATTAATATGCTAATAACAATTATCCCTATCTTCCATTCGTGAGGTAGGTTTATACGTCATAAAAAATGGTGTCGTTGCCAGGGAATGGTGCTAGTTCTTCATTGAAGGTTTTTGTTTGAACTTAATTTTTGTAGTTGAACTCTTTTATTACTTTTCTTGTTATTTGTGTTGATTTCAGTTAGGTGAAAATATGGATGACGTTAGAAGCATACATAATGATAATGTGGGAGATCTCAATGATTTCCAAGATGTTGGATGGGATGAAGTGGGAAGTATAGGAGCTATATAATTTCCTTCCTTAGCTGAAAATATTGTGTTTCATTTCACTAGCACAATGTTACAATTGCTTCAACTAAAGGGGTTGTTCGGAGGGCAAGCCCATGAAGATCCTCATGAGCATCTTCGAAATTTATTCAACATGTGTTTACCATTCAACTTTTAGGGAGTCACATAAGAAGCCATAAGATTGAGGATCTTCCCATTCTCCATAACTGGAGAAGTTTTGAGGTGGTTAGCTGAACTACCACAAAATTCAATTACATCATGGTAGGAACTACAAGATGTGTTCCTTGAAAGGTTCTTTCCTCCCTCAAAGATGGTTAAGCTACTAAGGAGTATTGAAAACTTTAAAAGGATTTAAGGTGAGCTGTTGCATGAAACATGGTTATGATACCACAAAACTTTGCTTCATTACCCTAACCACAGAGTTCTAGACCACCTACTATTGCAATACTTCTACATCAACATTGATGTTTTCAACAAAGGTGTGGATGACCAGTTGGTAAGAGGAGGAATTATGAAGCAAACATTTGTTATTGGTTGTAAGCTATTGGATGACATGACTAAGATTAATAGGGCTTGGTATGCAAGGGATGGCCTTGTGTCTTCTATTCACAGGGACCCATCCAAGGAACAACTAGCCAAAGATAAGGAGAGGGATGAAAACATGGCTAAAATATTGATTCAATTTGATCTCTTAACTAAACACGCAATGGGTAGTAACCGGAAGAGCGTGAACACTATTGGTACTCTAGGTGAGGTGATTTATGATAGTGTGCCATATGATGATGGATATAGTGAAGAGGTACACTATATGAGGAACTAGGTCATGGGTTCTTGGTTGACCTTTCCAAGGCCACCCGAGAATAGGTTGAAACAATGGTGCATATGGAGAGATAGGAATTGTCCAGAGCAAGCTAGAGGTTGGAAAGACCATGATGATACAAGAGATAGGTATATTCCACCCCATTATAGGGTGAAACCTATTGAGCCGAGTGTGAATCAAAAGAATTTCCGGACTGACGACATATTGACTAGAATTTTGAACAAAGTTGAACCCTTAGATAAGGTGTTGAAGGAGACGAAGTCTGACTTTTTGCAGTTGATATAGATGGTAACTTCACATTCAAATCTATTAAGCACTTGGAGACACAATTTGGTAACATTTCTGCTCATCTCAACCAAAGGCCAAAGGGTGGTCTGCCCAGTGATACAATTGCTAACTCAAAGAATGGACCAATAATGCTTAGGTATCATGACTCGCAGTGGCAAAGTTGTTGAAGGTTCTATGTCTACACCTATTGTTGAGGAAGTGAAAAAGAAGTGGATGCAGATGAATGTGTAGAAAATATGAACGAAATGATGATGTGGTTGTGAATGAAGGAAGTGAGTCTCTTGGCAATCTCGAGAGTAATGAAAATGAGAAAGTTGGGGGTGGTCCAATTAATTCTAAAAGTGTGCCCCCCAAGAATACAAACTCAACCTTGAAGTTGAAGGCTCCTTAGGTCAAGATCGACCCTCATTTTCCTTAGAGATTTAAAAAGAAAGAGGATGACCACAAGTTTTAGAAATTTCTCTCTATGTTTAATTCTTTATCTATCAATGTCCCGCTGGTAGAAGCTCTAATGGAAATGTCGGGGTATGCTAATTTTATGAAGGAGTTGGTAACCTAGAAAAGAACCTTAGAGTGCGAAACAATTCAAGTGTCACACAATTGCAGTGCAATTTTGACAAAGCACTTGGTTTCTAAGAAGGATGAACCTGGTGCATTCACGATTCCATGCACTATAAAAGCTTGTAAGCTTGGCAAGGTGCTATGCGACTTAGGTGTAAGCATAAATCTCATACCCTTGTCAATCTTTGAAGAGTTGGGGTTGGATACCCCTTCACCAATGACAATGAGGTTACTTATGGTCGACCGCTCAATTAAGACACTAGTGGGAATATTGCATGATGTCTTGGTGAAGGCTGACAAATTTATTGTCACGACCCAGTCTCGGTCATGATGGTTTCTGTCAAATCCTACCTACAGAAAGCCAATTACCTAACCCACAGGGCATTTATCCTAGCATTCTAGTCAAGTCAAACTGATATAATAGCAACATAAATAATCAAAATCTACCTAGAACCTAAAAGTCAGCTATGCAGAACTACAATATCTAGAGAGTAAACCAATATATATAACCCGAGAGTGCTCCTATAAATACATCATACTACACTACAAGGTGAAGGTCTGAAAACAAAAGACGACCATCAAAAGAAGGAGACTGTCACAAAGCCAAAGTTATCGGTGCTCACCCAAAAGTAGTCTCCTACGCTACCGAATCCCCCAAACTTAGTGTGCTCGACTAGAACCTGGACCTGCACCATGAGAAGATGTAGAAGGAGGGGTAAGTACTAGAAAAAAACACCAAGTTGACATCGTCAGTCGACCGGGTAAAATAATATACAATATGAAGCTCAAATACAGATGAAAGAAGTAGCCCCACACATCAATCTCATAACCTTAATCTAAATAGAACCTGGTAATGTACGTGGGTGCAAGTCCCTAACATACACGTTTGTACTGTAGCAACCCTCATGAGAGGATGCCACTTCTGTATAACCTAGGCATACTTAATACTTTCTAAAATATAAAGAGTTTAATACGTGACATATTAATCATAATTAAATAATAAATTTAAAATAGTTAGAGGTATAGAATTTTGTCTTAAAGGTAGTTCATTTGATTTCAGGTTCCAATTTATGGCATAAGCACCTTTCAAAATAATTTAAACCAATGTCTTGCGAGATTTTTCTATATTACCCATACTACTACAATACATGCTACAAATTATTACCATGTTAAAATATCGAGATATAAAACTTATTAGTTTAGGTTCATACAATCGCCCAAAAATAATTGATAATTTAATATAAAAGCAAGCTCGCTGGTTCAAACTAACTAAACAAGCCAAAACATTTAAATTATAAACTGCAGTTTCATAATTTACACTAGCATTCCAAATATAAATATACATATGCAACAGGAGAATCATGTACATGTACCAAAACTACTATGATATATATATGTCTAGATGCAAATATGATCTCCTATGTATCTCCAAAATTCATCTTCAATGGAAATCCTCAAGCATCATCTCGGGTATCCCCTATGATAGAAACAACTATCGCTAAGCATAAAGCTTAGTAGTGTAACGCTACAAATTGGAACCTTTAGATTCCACAATTTACCTTTTTCAAGTCAAGGCAACACAACTCCAAAATAATAAATAGACCAAATGAGCATATAGATGAACAATATCAAGTATGATATTTAAAGGCCTAAGTGTCAAGAGTTCCTGGAAGCATTTTTCCTTTTTACAACATAGTCAACTAACAAGCTTCACCCAATATGTATGTCATGCCTTCACACCAAACATAATCAGGTATCAAGAAGGACAGAAGCCCTATATCAAGAAGGGTGAAACCCAATAATCAAAAGAACCAAGAACCATATTAAGAGTGGCTTTCTAGTTCGTGCTTAAAATGGACCACTTCCATATTTAGGACGAATCTAAAATCCACAATCAAGATGAAAATTAATCCGAACAAGAGGCATGCCAATAGTGACACAGTCACAGCCACAAGAAGGACAAAGTCCACAAGGATGTGAAGTGATCCAACAATCCATACAAATGGGTGAATTAAGCAAGTGTCTTGTAAGTCTCAAAAGATGTCACCACAACAGGATAAAATGATAAGAACATAAATAAGATACCAAGGTAACCTTCAAATGTGCCAGCAGGCATCCAGAGAACAAGAACAAGTTTTTTTTTACACGAACCTTAATCCTTTAGCACACAACGATCCTACTGAGTTCAAGTCGTGGATCAACACGACATTCATTTCTTCAAACAATTCCTTTAAGATTATACAAGAGTGTAAGCACCTTAATACTCAATTAAAATGCTCATTTAATCCTTGGCACCTTCAATAGGTAAAAACTAACAATATAGGTACCAAAAGTGAGCCCTATTTTTGCAAATCACACCTTTCTTGGCAGCTTGACTGCCCTGCATTGTAACTAGATTTTGAATTAGTAAATGGGAAAATCAGCCTTTTCAGTATACATAAAGGTTGTAGGTGTATGAATTTAGGTTGCAAACAATCAAGGATCACTGCAAAATACCTTATGTATAGGAAGTTATAATCGGAACATTAACAGGCACACACAAAGGATTTCTCAGTCAAGAATCTGGATAGAACTTGTCCTAAATTGTATCCACTATTTTGACTCCATAACTACCAAATTTGATCACAAAATGAACATAAGAGTTGTATATACATGTCTTAGGGTTTTATGTAGCAACCCAAAATTTTTTGAAATATACTTATGATTGGAATTCTATGATGTACTACAAGCCATGTATGAGTTTTGGTGGCCACGGGTTGAGTTTAAGTGGCCAAATACAAATTGGGCTAGAAAGTGGTCTAGAGGGACAATTTTGATAGTCAACTTCAAATAGTTATAACCTTGGATGTGGGATGAACCATGTGCGCTACTACATATCAAATTGAAGCTCTTTGAGTTAGCATTTCAAAAAATGTGGTTTCACTTAATTTGGATATCGGATGAGGGAGATATGGCCCAAACAGTGAGACTATCTAAAATTCGGAAGCCATTGGAGATAGGCTCGTAAAAATGGCCAAGGACATTTACACGGACCGTTAAACTGTGAACGGTCCATCTAGGGTGTTGTGTGATGTTCCAGTGAGCTTGGGGTGGCTTAGAACCACCCCAAAGCTAAGTGTGGGTTGATGGGACCCTTAACGGGTCATTTGGCATTTAACGACCAGTTCACTGCCTTGTTAAGTGAGGCAGTGGCTAGGCCATGGCTTGGTTGATGTTTTTGAAGTTAAGGAGGGTCGGACGGTACATGACACTGGCCGTCTCACCTTAGACGGTCCGTTTGGCTGCTCGTCAAACGTGACAAAGAGCCCTCCGAGACTTCGTGTGGAAAATTGTCTAAGTACAACTTGACAGCACGTTGCACGGCCAGTGTGACCATTTGATGACACTGTAGCTTCCGTTTGGGTGTTGTTTGCAGTGAAAAGTTCTGGTTTATTAATGGTATTTTCGTGATTTAACATTTTCCTAAGCCCCCTTTTAGTCCCTTAAGGT
>JBCEWC010013151.1:0-15286 GCA_038996855.1 Solanum aculeatissimum
TGGGGTAGTTTATTTATTAATTTGTCTTTTAAATTGCTTTATTTCCTTTCACTTAGGCAAATCCTTTTTAGGAAAATAATTTTTAAATAATTCGTCCTTCCTTAAATAAAGTTTACTTTTAAAACCTTCTTTTCTCACTTAGAATAATTTTTTAGGAAAAAACTTTGAATAAAATTAAAGACCCTTATTTGTGACCCCCACATAGGATAGACACGATCGGGACCCGCATTTGCGGAACTCGAGAGGTGCCTAACACCTTCCCCTTGAGGTAACCTGAACCCTTACCTAGACTCTGGTAGTTTGACCTTAGCCTTAGATTTAAGTCTAGAATGGTGTCCTAATGCACCTCAAATCATTAGGTGGCGACTCTTCAAATAAAAAAATCCCAAAAGAGTTGTTGCCACGACGTCGTCCAGGATCCCTTTTTTCGAGAGGAAAAAATGGGGCGCGACAACATCTAACCACAATATTTGGTCTAATATTAGTAATATTGTAAAAACATTAGTGAAGGACATGTCTGTAGTCAATTTTGAGCCTCAAACCTTCCTACTTTTAATAATTCCCTATATGATATGATGTTGAAATTTAGAACTCAATAATTTTAAAGAAGTAGAATTTCGAATCTATAAGCATCAAATCTAAATGACGAAAATCATATTTGTTGTGTTTGGTTGGGGGATCCGCTGTGCTATGAAAGAAGAGGATGATGACTTTCCTCCCATTGCACACGTCTATAGTTGTTTATTTAATTTCCATTTTAGCAGTGAAATTATGTAACGAGCTTCAAGCCAATGGTAATATATCGCTGCAACGCATCCTCCGCTTATCTCATCATTCCGATTTTCCTTTGCTTTTTGACCTGGTTATTTTGTTGCATGACGACATGCTCGGTGTTTAGTTTACCTACAATGAAGACAAATAATTTCTCTTTCAGGGGGTTGGGGGCAGAAATGAGATTCGATCCTTCACCAATCACCACTGTTGGGATAACGTTCATCCTAGCTATTTCCCCCCAAAACAACAATTAAGAATAGTATGATTCGAGCTTGGAAATAGAGAAATTCTTGGTGGAGAACCTTTTTGATGGGCAGATGTGAATTAGTCAGGTCAAAATATTGGATAAATAAAGGGAAAAAAGAAGCCATTGAGTTTTGCATATACAAGTAAATCAATCCATTTTTCATGAATGGGAAACTAATAGGTGCCACTACTATTGAGTACATTGACAGAAAAACTATATAAAGAAAAAAAGAAAAACCTAAAGTATAATTCCCCTAGAGTTGAACTATAATCTTTTTCAAATTACAAACCAAAACTTACAATTCATATCCAACAGGAAATTATGTTAAACTTGTATTACTATATTATATTGAAGTTGCTTGACAACCAGATGAGTGGCAATAGCTTTAAGTAGTGTCACCTTTCTCATCGTCGTCTTGTTCATCACAAACAAATCTCTTCCAAAACCAATGGTCTCTCCAGATTTTCTCCATACTTTCAATTGGTAAATTCCTTGTCTCTGGCAGAAAAAAGTAGACAAATCCAGTCATAATTACCACCCATACCCCAAAGAAGAAGAAAATCCCAGCTTTCAGATGGCAGAGCATAGCCAAGAAAGTCTGAGCAATTATGAAAGTGAAGATTAAGCCCACAGACACTGTGATGCTTTGTCCTGCTGACCTTATTTCTAATGGAAATATTTCACTTGGAACTAACCATCCTAATGGACCCCATGAAAAACTAAAACCTGCAACATAAATGCATATCAAGACCAAAACCAATAGCCCATATCCCTTGCTCAAGACCCCTTGATCTCCTAACTTAACTGCCATTATTATCCCTATCAACATTTGTGAAACAAACATTTGGATTCCACCAAAACTAAACATAGCCCTTCGCCCCACCCTGTCAACTATCAACAACGCTAAGAAAGTCGCGCTGGTGCCTACCACCCCTGTCACCACAGCAGACATAAGTGATGCACTTGCACCAAGGCCTATCGTTTGGAACAGAATTGGAGCGTAGAAGGAGATCACGTTGATCCCCGTCACCTGTTGGAAAAATGGTATTGCTATTGACATAACAAGTTGTGGCCTGTATTTCCGTTTGATAATTTGCTTGAAAGGATGCTTGACAGCTTTTGACTTGTCGCTTGCTTTGATGATATCGTCTAGTTCTGCTTGGACATCAGTTGTACCTCGTACACGTTGTAGAATCTGTTTAGCTTTTTGATGATCATTGCCATGTTGAATTAGACTGTTTGCAGTTTCTGGTAGAAAAAATGCTCCTACTGTTAGAAATGTAGCAGGAGCAGCAGCCATCGCTAAGGAAATTCTCCATCCCCAACCGCCTTTAATCTTTTGAATGCCATAGTTAAGAAGGCTTGCTGATAGAACTCCAATCCCTACGCATAATTGGAACGCGATATTGAAAGATCCCCTGTACTTGGCAGGTGCCATTTCTGAAAGGTATAAAGGAACTGCCTGCAGTCATAATTAAGATATCTGTTATGATTATGGAGCTGATTGGAGTACAATTTATGAAAGGCGTGTTAATAGGAGGAGAACGTTACCTGATTTGCAAAACCAACTCCTACACCTAGCAGGATTCGACCAAGTAATAACATGTAGACACTGGATGCTGCGCCTCCAAGGGCAGAACCGATGAGAAATGCTATTCCCCCGATTATAATTGATGGTCTACGGCCATATGTACGAGTGACTGGTGAGGCAACAAAGGAAGCAATAAGGCCAGCAATGTATAAAGAGGAGGTGAACGAGGTGAGCAGTTGGCTGTCAAATTTACAGTAGTTGCTTATTTGGGTGACTTGTGTCATCTTAGTGAACACTTCTGGGAAGAATTTCTTCAGAAACGGCGCCATAGAGATCACTCCTCCTGCAAAACACATCAGTAAAGTTAGCAAGAACCGATTTGAGAAATATTTATACATATATCTTGAGGGAATATTTGAAAGAACCTGAAATTCCGATATCATAGCCAAAGATGATTCCTCCAGTGGCTGCAACCATGGATGATAATACCACATACCACGTAATCCTACCATTGTAATTTGCGGAAATTTCACCTGTTGGGAGAATACCAACTGCCATTTCTTCTCCACAAGTTCAAACTGCAAGAGTATGAATTATGAGTTCTGACTTAGGTAACATGAACTTATAGGAGTAAGATAATAAGCTGTACATCATGACTCATGACAGCTACAAAATCAACACGGCCAAATAAATTACATCTGGTCAATGGCTTGCAATTGGCTGGCGTATTATTTAATTTGGACTTTAGGGAATATAACAATAAATTTTAAGTTGAACTAGTCATTCTTTTGGCTTTCTTATCTTGTCGTCACTCTTTCCTGTATTACGGCTAGTCTTGGCAAGTTGAATTCTCTACTAAAATGGATTCAAGTTATATGTTCTCTTGACAACTTTGGACTAGTTGAGCAATTAATTTGTCTTGATTGCATGTTTTAGTTAATACAACGGATCATCGTCAATATAATTTTCTTTTAAATTCTTGACCATGTGAATCTCTTGGAATCAGTGCAGACTTGGACGAAACTTAAAAAGGTCCTGTAACACGATACATACATTGTGCAGTTGACTAATGTCCTTGAGTAGATATTTCACTTGAAACCAGCCCAAGACAAAGAAAGTAAATGCAAATCAAGATATATATGTACCACTTGTTCATCCCGGTCACACTACATATGGTCCCTTAAAATAATTAAGCACCATTAATGCTCCAACCAACATTTGAATTCCTCCAATTTGAAGCACTAAATTATATCGGACTAGGTCCATAATATATGTATATATAAAGCAATGACGAGAAAAAAGATTGCATCAGCACCAACAACTCCCATAACCACCCATTTTTACCTAATCCAATGAATTGTTCTAAAGAGTATATTTTAATTTTGCATGGGAACTAAACTGGGATTACTATTAACATGACAAGTTGAGGTTTGGTATAACATCGTGTAATTTGACGTCGATTTCATTGATGAAACTTTGACATATTCTGTTCTGTCCATTCTTCTCTGCATCATCATCGTCATATTTGAATGAGTTGTTTTTCTGTATCCTTTAACTAGAGATCACTACCAAAAACAATAAATTAGATTATCACCTACAAATTTATCATCACCCCGCCTTAGTCATCGTAGCTAATTATAGTATTGTGAAAATTTCTATGGCAATTGATCGCTAAATAGGATTGGCAACAAATTTTGCTATTTTATTATAAAAGTTGTCCAAGGATTATACTATTTATCCTTAACAAAATTTTAATTTACTCACTATGACAGTGAAAAATCAATAAAGAATTCTTGATTTTGGGTGTGTAATAGTCATTTGAGTATTATTATACTCGAAGTATCAGCACAAAATTCTTTACTATAGTTGATTACTTTGTTCCTCTCAGTCTATGATTTTCTTATTCAGAAGAATTTTTACATAAAAATGTTGATGTTAGATCCTCATAATTCTTAAATAAATGAATGATGCTTAGTAATTTTTTTCCATCTATTTAGTGTTGGAATGTATACGTCCACAATCGTCACGGACCAAGTCCCTCAACATAATAGCAATATAATAACACGAAGAGTAAGCTAGAATACAAATCACAAAGACAGAAGTTTTTCCACAAACAAAAGATTTTACATGGAAAAATTCCTTGCTCAAGGGAGAAAAAACCACGACCTGTCACACAGGATTTCAAAAACAACTTTACTATGGTGTAAGAACAATTTAGTCTATTATAACCTGATGTAGATAGACACTATCCCTCTCCACCCCTTTGCTTGTAATACACCTATTACAAGCCTTAGAGCCTTAGCAATCAGACGACTGCCCACTACACAATTACCCCAGTTGATGTAGACTTCTACCCACAGATTCAAGGTTACAACTAACCAAGAATCCAAATGGCTTAAACTCATTAATCAATATTCCTTTATAGATTAGTAAGATAATCTTACAAGATTAGTAGAACAAACACAACACTAGCTAGAAGACTCTGTTTGACTCACCCTATTAGATCCCTCCAGTTCTTGATGTCGTGTATCTCAGCAGGAGACAAAGTTGACTTCTCTCTTTTATTGCCTGAATCTTAATCCTCTAAAAGTCACATTTGTCTATGTGAAAGTGCTCCCTTTAGTATACAAACAAGGGAGCTTCTTAAATCCTATTGATCCATCAATACGATGAGGGCATACATAACAATCACCTTTTCACCAACCTGGTAGCTTTTACAACTAGATTTCAACACTGTCATTTGTGTATTAGCATAACACTTAGGACGTGGTCCCATCTTTGGTCCAAAGATTCATTAATCATCAAAATCTATAATAAAACACCCTTTTGATGATGACAAACTACACTAGTTCCCCTTGATACTAACATTCCCCCTTTCCCCCTGAAACTGGCATTCCCCCTTAATTTAATGTTGCTCCCCTACATTAATCCTTGCTCATTATTCCCCCTTTTGGCATCATTAAAACAGGAAACAATAAACTAAATGAAAGAGCACAATAACTAAACTCATAGCCAATGGGGCAACACTAACATAAACAAAATCACAGTTGCATAAGATCGAAATAAGGAGAACAAACAAATATAAAATAACACAGGAGAGTATTCTTAATACAACTGAAGGACAAACATAAATATAGTAAAAAAGATCCAATCACAACAAAAGAGAGGGGATCGGGATACAAAGAAGATTATGAAGAAAGTGGTTTAGGAGCTAGGAATTGAAGAAGAAGAAAAGTCATTCTAGTATTGAAGTCTTGATGGGTCTGAAGGAGTTTCTACGTGAGAGACTTCATTTCAGCATTCAACCTATCATTGTCAACCCTCAACCTAAAAATCTCCTATGAACACTCTGAACCAGGTCTCTCTGTCAACCCTTGAGAAATTTGAGCCTTTAACCTTACAATTTCAGCATCCCTGTCAGTGATAACTATAGTCAATTCTTCAACCTATTGCTTGAGATTCTCCTACTGACCCAGAAGGTCAGAGATCTATGATTTTGCCTTGTTTTGCCTTCAATGCACTCACATTCCACTAGAGTAGTTTATAAGAAGGCTTGTTTGATAGTACCAGGTACCCCTCTGTCCAACTTAATGCCAAAGTGTTCAAAGACTTTGTTCAGCAAGTACCCATACGTCAATGATGTGCTGCCAAAATACAACATTTTTAATGTTTAAAACTTGAGATTTTGTGCGTTCTCAAAGCGATGTTAGTAGATTTGATATTTGTTTTGTTTTTTTATAGGATTCTAGTGTTGGCATGGTTTTCAGCTTGAAGTACAATTTTTGCAGAGAATAAGGCAGTTTACAAGACCCTCTACGAATCGTGGGTCATTCTATGAGTCGTAGAGGGGGTTTCCTTTGTTGTTCCAGTGAGGGGTTGAAAAGGCATTCCCACTCTATGAGAGTCGAGCATGAGTCGTAGAGTGAGGTTGTGAACTAAAGAAGCAGAAAGTGAAGAGTTGCTGAAAGTGGCTCAGACGAAAACCTTCATGGTTCATGGAATACTTCACGACTCGTGAAGAAGGTTTCATGCAGAGTTCAAGTAGCTTCAACCACATTCCACGAGACCCCGACTCAAGAGCCGTGCTGTATAAGTTACTTAATTATGTATTCTTCTTACATGATTTCTGATCAAACAACCAGGATGTTGGCTAAGTCCACAACTAGGGTTGTGGGAACCATGGCGTACTAACTAAGATAAAATCAGATAACTTGCAATTTCTTGAATCGTGATTAGGATGTATTAAATAACTTCTTCAATTTAACTAAATTTTAACGGAGGTCTGCGTTAGAAGTCACCTAGTATCACCTGCCCGATCCAATACGTGACAAATAGAAAAACAAGTAATTAACAGAGATTAATTGACTATTTCTTAACTAATCAGGCTGCTAGGGGTAGTAGTTTTGGTCTGGAATAAAAAGTGAGGGTTAGTAATGCTACATCACAGAGACCGATACAGTAATATGATGAAATTAACCTAGATGCCCGATCAAGGATTTAGGAGAACTTAACTCACTATCCTGCACCTACATACCGAACAAGAGTTGCAAGTATCCGAAAACACTTAGCTAGGAAGTCATGGAGAACACGTCACCCTAGTTAGTTTCTTTACTGGTTACAAACAAGCTGTTATTATAGTTTAGAATTTACTTTTATCACAATTCCCCCCTTTACATTTTAGTCATTTTTATTTTCTCTGTTTCTGGGAGATATTAGAGTATATCTAGTCAGGTTATAGAAAGTGTGCTAATCCGAGGTCTACCTTATTCCTCGTAGGATCAATCCTAACCAAGTTAGGTTTAAATACTTGAGTACGACCGCTTCAAAACCTCCTGAGTAGGGGTGCTTGCTAAGAGTAACTGCAGAGTCAACAACATGGTGTTTAGGATGTATTAATTAACTTCTTCAATTTAACTAATTTTTAACGGAAGGCCTACGTTAGAACTCGCCTAGTATCACCTGCCCGATCCAGGTGGTGACGAATAGGAAAAAAAGTAATTAACAGAGGTTGATTGCCTTTTCTCAACTAATCAGGCTACTAGGGGTAGTAGTTTTGGTCTGGGATAAAATGTAAGGGTTAGTAATGCCACATCGCAGAGCCCGATCTAATAATGTGATGAAATTCACCTAGATGCCCGATCAAGGATTTAGGAGAACTTAACTTATTGTCCTGCACCTACACACCAGAAAGGAGTCGCAAGTATCCGAGAATACTTAGGTAGGGAATCATAGGGAACACGTCGCCCTAGTTCGTTTCTCTATTGATTACAAACAAGTTGCTGCCATAGCTTAGAATTTATTTTCATTGCAAATCCCCCCTTCGTTTTATTCATTTTTATTTTTCTATTTTTGGGAGATATTAGAGCGCATCAATTCAATTTATAGAAGTGTGCTAATTCGAAGTCTACCATATTCCTCGTGGGAATGATCCTAACCCATGTTAGATTAAATACTTGAGTATGACTTCTTCAAAACCTTCATAGTAGGGGTGTGTGCTAAGCGTAAGTGAGGAGTGTGACACAACAACCAACCCATGTTTTCCATCCTTGACTATCATGATCTTTACAATGTGTTCCATCATAAGTCCAAAAGATTAATTGCATCCAACTTGCTCAAGGCTTCCATGAGAAAAAGTCATACAAAAGAAGTTATAGTCCACTTCTCAGACCTAGGAAGTAGAACTTTATTGACAAACTAAAAGTACAGTTGATGTTGTTCCTTTAGACACTTTTTGGATACACCAGCTCCACTCAAGTTTGATAATTTTTTAGCCTCAAGAATGAAGTTTTTCATTGGAGCATAGTCACTGACACTCCTAATGCATTCCCTTTCCACCCTCAAAATCTCACCTGGAATTTCTTTTGTTATATGAAATGCCACTTCGCCCATTATTGTATCAAATCCACCGTCCTCAGTAAAATTTTAGTAGAATTGCCTGAATTATAACTCATGGATAGAAGGAACATGTCATTCAAACAAATAACTCCAACCTTGAATTACCACAACATCTACTACATCACTCATTCTTGGCTTACCCTTTGCTTCTGGTTGAAACACTCTTCCACTAAGTACCTTTTGTTTTTTGGGAATCTGAATTCTCTTCTATTTACTTAACAACTTTTCAACCTTCACCTTCTTAATTACTAAACCTGGTCCCTTGGAAGAAACAGGTTCATCCCATTTCATCTTGCCCCCATTCTTTTGATTTTTGTTTCCACCTTTGGATCCTTTCCTATCCTTTTGCTCGAGACCTTGCTGCTTGTACTCTTCTTCTTGATATCAGCAATGATCTCATCAAACTCAATGTCACTATCATCCTCTTCTCTTAACTACAAGAAAATAAGTCTTTCACGAAGAGAAATTCAATCTCTAAAAGTATAAATCTGGTCGTTATTAGTTAATAACGACATGTAAAAATTCTGTCGTCATCGATCGTTAAGAGCTCTATCATTAAAAGTTACCGATCAAATTTAATTCGATCGTTAAAAAATTTTAACGGTGATAAAAATCCAGTCATTATACCTCTTCTCAGCAACCAGATTTTCCCTTCACTAATTGATCTTCTAGTTATTAAAATAAAGGGCAAGCCCGATGCACTTTCGGGGAAGGGTCCGACCACAAGAATGTATTGTATGCAACATGGTCACATGACAACAACTTTACCAGTTACCCAATGCTCCCCTTCAATTCTAGTTCTTCAAACCTTAATTATAACCACAAATCAAATCAACAAAAGTGCATATATATATAGACACACACATACACACAAATATGTGCACATATGAAATCATACAAATTGATTATATTCATATAAAATTTCATAGTTAACTTTGAAGAATGCGTAACGTTATAAAAATATAGATATACAAATTGTATGATATTATATTTTTTTGACTCCTAGTAAAAGAAAAACTAGAATATCTTTAAACAATTTCTAAAATATGAAATGCATTCTTTCTGTGCTTCAACAATTTTCCTTGCTTATACTGCTTTACACTTTCTCTAAGGATTAGTTCTTCAAACTGCATGATCTATCAAAATACAAGTATAAAAACTTCAAGTGGGGTTATTAATAACACTCCTAATAACTATTATTTTCTTTTTTCTTTTCCACAAAATTAAAAATTAACCACATTGAAATATAAAATTTATTTTTGTTCTCACAACCAAATAAAAAAAAAGTCGGGCTTTCTAGTTCTAGACATAAAGTTGTTTATTTTGTATTTTGCACATTAAGTTATTGATTTTTTGCACATTGTTTCATGGATAAAACCCCCAACTTCTTTTATATTCTCTTTTTATACTAATGGTATTCACCTAATATAAATAATTCAATATCATTAAAATTATTATGAGATACAAATCAATTTTATCATCTTAAATATTAAATAATAAAAAATATCACAATTTCTTAATTAATTAATAGTTGATTATATGTCATGTAAAACTTTTTAAATTTTCTGTTTGTAAAATTTCACTTTATATTTGTCTAACTCAAAAAAATGATTTTTCTTTGTATACACCTATTAGTTTCACAACCAATAATGAAAAAAAACAAGTCGACACAATATATATATTTTTATTAGAAGAAAAATTATTACTGAATACTGATTCTTAAGTCTATTGATCGAGGTAATTTGCATGTGGAGAAACATCTACACTCTTGAGAAAATTACTTACTGCCAAATTTATATAACTTTTCTACCTTAAATTAATCTCATAAGCTCATAATTATATATTTAATATTATTACTTCTATTTTTAATTTTTTATTTCATTTCAATTTTTTATTTGACCTGCTTCATCTTGCATCTTTAAAAAAGTCAAGTAAAGATGAATAAATTATCTCTCAGAATAAAAACATATATAAAAAATATAGCAAGAAAATATTTAAGTTAAAAAAATTGTGCCAAAAAGATTGTAACTAAATGCTTTTATAATATTTCAAAATTTTATATAATTGACTATAATAAGAATGATGAAAGAATTATTAGAAAATAATACATTAATATTTTTTCTTTTTATTAATTTTTTTTTATGAAATAAGCAAAATTATAAAAGATGAAGGATTCTTATCAAGATGATGGAATAATTAACAAAACATCATTTGTTATACTTATAACATGATTTGGTCTGATCTATTTCTACTCATATTAATTAAAACATATTTTACACTAACTAATATGTTTTAACGACGAGATATTATGCTTTTTAACAATCAAATATTATCCCCTTATTAATGTTGGATTAAAATTTATCTTTAACAACCAAATTTTTTTGTCAATATAAGTGTATGTATAACGATCGGATTCATTTTCCTTCGTTAAGAAATGGTCGTTAAAAGTTCTTTTTCTTGTAGTGTTTGTAACATTATTTACCTTTTCTACAGGAACCTCATCTTTCTCAACCGTTGAAGATACCCTTTGTTTATATTTTGTTGGAAGTTTTTGACTAGTTAGCAGCCATAACATCACTTAGGACTTTCTTTTAGGAACCCTTATTGAGTATGTTTTGGCTACCTTTGCAGTGTCCACAACCTTTTCTTTTCCTTTTTCAACCCTTTTCTTTTCTTTGTCATCTACTTCAGGAACCTGGTTCCCAAAAGTCACCAATTTTTCTTGATTTGCACCATTTTGTTGCCAAATTTTCCAGACCAATGGCACGTTTACTTCTTCACCATCCTCTTCTTATTTAGCAACATTTACTGGTTGTACAACACATAGGGGAGTCTGATTGAAGAGGGGTGATGCAAGTACCAACGACAAATTATGGAATTTCACTTCCACATTTACAAAAGGATTTTCGCTTTTCACCTCTTTTAGACTTTGCACCACCCATTCCTCACTTGTAGCCATAATGTTCGACTCTATTTCCTTCTCAACTGGTAGATCTCCTTAGAAGAGCTTTCATACATAGTAGATGACACTAGACCTGGTTGAGAGAAGATTGGTTGATCTTTAGTGAGAATTCGTTGAGGCACATGTGACTCTGAGATATCCTCCATGGGAGCAGGGGTGTTTTGTGAGAGTTCTGGAGAACTAACATGGCCAAAGGTGTATATGGGTTTTCATCCTTGGTAGAAGATGATGGTGGAAAAGAAAAAAGACTTGTGGTGAAGAGGTCGAGATGTGAAGGAGAAGAGGCTTTGGCTTTAGTCTTCATCTCCTCTAACTTTAGAGGATTATGAATAGGAGTTTAAGGCGGTGTGTTGATTTTGTATGAGGAAAGTGTGTCTGCATCAGAGGTGTAAGACCCCACTTAAGAGAAGTATGTCAGTCTAAGAAAGGAGTCCTGAAAATTTTCTGAAGTACCGTTGTTACAAAGGGGTTTATGAGTCGTAGATCGAAGTACAAGCCATGCAGTGGTTCGTGAATAATTTCAGTTGCTCAATTTTGAGGATCAACTTTGTACGAAAGTTTTTACAGGTCATATATTATTTCATGAGTCATAAATGTTGTTCGTAGAATGAGGTCCAGACTAGGTAAAATTGGGGTTCATCAGGAACTTGATCCATGACTTATCAGATGACCCGTAGAATCTTCTACGAGTCGTAGGTCATGTCATGGATTTGTGGGTCAGGGAACAGTCTCTGAAAGTTCAGAAGTGGCATCAAACTAAATCATTTCTATGACCCATAGAATGGACCACGACCCGTGAACGGGATCTTATGGTCCTTTCGGACAAGATTTTTATAAGGGGCAAATTTGATATTTTTATTAATTAAAGCCTAAACTATGTCATTTTTTCCCCTCAAATGGCCCTTATCAGCCTTTTCAACCCTAAAGTATTCATTCCCTTTCCATTCCAAATATCCTAAGTCCTAAAACTCTCTCAAGCCTCCTTCAAGAGCTCAAGCAAGAAGAACCAAATTAGGGTTTCGATTCTTCATCACCAAGCCAAAGTTTTCTCCATTAAATCACTAAGGTATGTGGGTTTGATTATGGGGACCTTCCTTCCCACAAGTCAAACTATCTTCTTCTCCAACTACATGAAAGTATTTTATGAACTCTTGCATATGATGTTATTATTATGCACCCCATGATGGTCTATTTTCATGCATTATATACATAGGCCATGTTTAGATTTTCAAGTATTGAGTGTTAAGAATGAATACCAATCGAAGGCATATTTTATGAGTTGATTCATATCTATTGACACTATGCATGATGTAAACTATGAAAGATTGTGAATATGAGGCGGATTTCATGATATCTAAGATGGGGTTTTCTACTACAAGGTTGGTGAGTTGATTGAACATCCTCCAAATGAATTGATTTTACATTCTCAAGATCTCATACTCTTGAATTGCATGATTTTAAGTACATATGTATCTACTCACCATGTTTGACTAAATTATCATGACAAAGATTCTCATGTTGATAAAACATTATTGCATGAATTGCAAGACAAGCATGATATGATAAATTATGGGTTCCTAAACATGCATTGAACTCATGAAAGGTTCCTATGATTTTTTAGTAAGATATTGAGCCTCTATGTTATATTCCACCCTCTAGTGAATGAATGTTGCCTACATGAAGGGGTCAAGTATGATAAGTGTTTTACCCTCATGTGCAACTAGAGCTCACTAGAAGGGGTCAAGTGTAATGCAAGTCCTACCCTCATATGTAAAGCTATGCCCACTAGAAGGGGTCAAGTTTATGAATGTTTTTACCCTCTAGTATAAGGTATACACTCACTTGTAGGGGTCAAGTATATGAATGAGCTGCTCATATCATGTTGCTATGTTTCTCCATGCTTTTCAAGTTAAGATTAAATTATGATTATGTCAAGTATTCCGGGTGGGGGGTCGACCCAAGGGATTCTTATATAAAGTCTTGGTCTCTTAACTATGTGCCACTATAGGTTCATGTTATTTTCTCTAAATGGGTTTTTACTAGTGGATTCAACTAGATCAAGCTACCTACTATGTGGGGTTAAGTTTGGTTTACCTTGGCAAGTAGACCACTCCTTTTCTAGTAGGGAGTTAAGCATCAAAATTGTAAGTAGTAGCTCACTTGGTCTTATGTGTCGGTTAAGGTCTCCTCCCACATATGTATGTTATGTTATGCAAGTTTGATTGTCTCCATACATGTGCAAGTAAAGCTAATAATTTACATTATATTGAGTTTATGTCTATTGGTCATTATTATACATCTAGATTATTATGGCTTACTTTCTTCGCTTGCATTGCATCCTGCATACTAGTACATTTCAAGTACTAACACATGTTTTTGCCTACATGATCTAACCATGTAGGAACCGGAGCTCCTATCCATCCTCTTCCTCCGCGAGGCTAGCTGGATTACTTGAAGATTGCTATTGGTGAGTCCTCCACTTTGTGGACAATATCAACTTTACTTTCATGCTTTAATTAATACTCATATATTTTGGATACTTATCTTTGAGGGTGAGCCCGGGAGATATCTTGAACCTCGTTCCATTCACATTGGAGGTATCGTTGGATATGGAAAATATCTATATTGGGCTTGACTCTCGTTATGCTTATGTGATTATGAAAGATTTCCCTTAGTTCCTACTCCCTTCTATGTGATGATATCTATTGATGATATGATGGAAGTCCCAAGTCCCGGCAATATCCCTATAGTGTAAGTCATACTTACCCGCTCCTTAGACTTTATATGTTATGTGATTCATGCAAATCCTCTTCCCTAAAACATCTCCATAACTTGAGTCCAAAGTCCCGCTTTCCTTAGAATTATTTGTAACTTTGTTGATTGTTTGTTTATGCTTCCGTAACAAAGGATGTGCAAATGATATGTTAAGAGGCTTGTTTGGGTCATCTTCGGGTATCCCATTCGCTGTGTCATTTCTAGGCCCTAGGCTTAGGTCGTGACAAGCTTGGTATCAGAGCACTAGATTTGCAAATAGTCCTCAGAAATTAAACACACCGCGCCAAGTAGAGTCTTGTTCATGGTTATTAAGCACGCCACAACTATGAATGGGAGGCTATGAGACATTTTAGGAAATGATTCTCTTTTTCATTCTCTATGTCGTGTTATAGATTTGAACTAAGGTTCCCTTTTTTCTAACGAATGATTTTTTCCCTTTTAGATCATACCGCCAAAGATAATACCACAAAGAGCTCCTACACCCAAGGGTGATCTGGCCCTCCCGGTTCACCAAGCTCCCTAAGAACAAGAAGGGGTCACGCACACCGAGTACCATAATGTCATTGATATGTTGGCACAAGCCGTGACCAACCAATTGAGCCAAGAAGCCTAAGCTTGTCACGACCCAGATAGGGGGCCTAGATGTGACATGGTGAAAGAGGACTCGAAGACCCTCAATCAAGCAATCATAGCATCATTACAAAGATCATCGGTTCGGAAGCGCGGAAGCTAAACACATAACACGTAAGTTATAGGGAATTGGGGACTTAGGACTCAAGCTATGGGGTCAATAATGGGAATGGGACAAGCATGCTTGCACATAACACATATCAATAATCCCTAAGGACAAGGGGAAATAGGATTCGACTATGGGGGCACACCGGGATCATGGGACTTTCCATATAAGCACATAGCCATTCACAATACCTATCATGCAAGTCATAAGCATCATAAGAGAGACATTATTATAAATCAAGCTAAGTAGCATCGTATTACATAACCAATTATCCAACATACAAGCCAACGTACAAGAGTATAGATTTGTCCAACAATACCTCTACATAGATGAGCGGGGCCTCGACAAGTTTGAGGCTCACCCTCA
>JBCEWC010013152.1:0-15285 GCA_038996855.1 Solanum aculeatissimum
TTACCCATGCACTTGATTCCTCATTCATGGCATAAGCATTGAAGCATAGTTATGATGAAGTTCTTGTTAAGGGCATGGCCATCATGTTATGATATGATATGTTAAGGCTTGTGATCACATAGTCTCTTGATATGGCTCTTTGAGCAACATGGGTG
This sequence comes from Solanum aculeatissimum, assembly GCA_038996855.1. NCBI lineage: Eukaryota > Viridiplantae > Streptophyta > Magnoliopsida > Solanales > Solanaceae > Solanum > Solanum aculeatissimum. The sequence goes on from JBCEWC010013152.1 coordinate 156, forward strand.
TATACACCGATATGATATGATATGACAAGTATGAAGCTACTCTGATGCATAAAGTTTTTCATGAAAGTGTATTTGGCTTTTTAGCATAATGAAGCATGGTTATGAAATGTGTTTGACTCTTGTTAAGTATGCATGAGAGTAATGCAAGTGAATTTGGCTTTTAAACCTAAGTATGCATGGTTTGATGTTCAAGTGTCAAGTCTCCATTTTAAAGCATATATATGTATATGTATTCTTGGGGGATGACGACTTAGTACCAAGAAGGATTGGAGTAGTAAGTGGGCTATCCACAAGGGTCCCACTCCTTTCCCAAAACTATGTGCCAACATAGGTATGCTACCGAAATGAGAGGCTCATAAGGTATTCTTTGATTTGATATGATATGATATGATATGATATGATATGTACATCTTTCTGAAATGACCAAATCGTAAGGAAGATGGCCGCCACACCAAAATGGGAGGCCCGTAAGGTGTGGTGTGGATTACCTTTGGAAAGTAATCTTCTCTGATCCGATAGGAGGCCTCATCGGCCAAGTTCATGTTGTAGTTCACATGAGTTTGGATGTTAGTTATGGTTTCATCCCCTTTATATTATAAGCATTATGGCATTCATGCATCATGGTTATCATGGCATATTGATATACTATTCTCCCTTACATTGTCTCTCTATGTATGTGCCCTTGCCATATAGGTTGTCTATAGGTTCATGTGCATAAGCATTTGCATGCTCGCATACTTAGTGTTTTATTGTGCTAACCCATACTCTTTGTCTACATGTTCTAACCATGTAGGGGCCAAAGGTGACTTCCATCCTCCGCTAGACGTCTAATCGAGATTCAAAGTATTGCTTATGGTGAGCCCTATGTTCCAAGGGCAACATCCCATATCATCTACCTATGTCTTTACTTATGTTTTTTTACTTTATGACTTGGGGGTGAGCCTGGACTTTGTTGAGGCCCCATCCTATCCTATGTAGAGGCATTGTTGGACATATCGACTCTTGAACGTTATGCTATGTGATATTTGTAATGATATGGCTACCTATGTTAAGTGATGATATCTTATGTTATGTTTCCCGTTTCCGTTTATGCCATTATGATGATGTATTGGCTTGTGAATGTTGGGAATGTGCTTATGTGGAAAGTTTCCTAACCCGGTATGCCCCCATAGCTTGAGTCCTACGTACCCGCCCCTTAGAAATACTTGCTATGTGCTATGTGATTCATGTTCATCCCATTTCCGGCAGCATCCCCATAGCTTGAGTCCAAAGCCCCGTGTCCCCTAGAATTATGTGTTATGTTTTTACTTTTCTGTGCTTCCGAACTGATGATGTGAGTAATGATGCTATGATGGCTTGATCGAGGACTTTCAGGTTCTCATTCGCTATATCGCATCTAGGCCCCACTTTTGGGTCGTAACACCAGTATATTGGTCCTTTTGAGATATTTAGAAGAGTTGAGCTAGTTTCTTATGAGTTATCCCTACCTCCATCTTACTCGACTATACACCCCATATTCCATTTGTCGATGTTGCATCGGTATATTCCAGATAAGTCACATGTGATGTAGTATGATTTGGTTGAGTTGGATGACCATCTGACATTTGTTGTGGAGCCGGTGGTCATTTTTGCTAGGGATACTACCAAGTTGCACTCCAGGGTCATACATATGGTTAAAGTGTAATGGAGACACCATTCGGTCAAGGAGGCTACCTAGGAGATTGAGGCACGAATACATTAGAAGCACCCCGACCTATTTGATCCATCAGGTATTCTTTTACTTTACTTTCACAGACGAAAGTCTTATAAGTGATGGATGTTGTAATGACCCTTTAGATCAATTCTGTGTTTCTATATTATTTCTATTATTTTGAGCTTCTGTATAGAAACCTTAGACCTTTTATGGCCTATTGGGATTGTCGAGATGGTTATTGGGTGTTTTGGTTGTGTGATGTGTGAGCTTGTAAGTTAGTAAGGAGTTAAAGCTAGAAAAATGAGTTTCTAACCAAAACCTAGTAAATGGTCTCGAAATAGGGTTCTGATGATCCCATCAATTCCAAAATGGTTGATTTGTGCTAGGAGAGTAGTTGGTCCGAGGATGGAGGGTCCTAGTATGATTTTGAGCTAAAAGTTGCAAAATGAGTTCAACCAGAAGCTAAAAAGTGTGTTTCTATAAAACCCGAGCCAAGCATGCTCAAAATAGAAATCTAATGGCGCGGTCAGCTCTGGAACATTGAAAACAATCTAAAATGATCCTTGGTCTATTGACGGGGACATCTGGTTGCATTTTGACTCCCTCATCTCTTTTAGCTAAAATTAGCCAAAAAGATGTGGGAAATTTATTTAGGGTGCTTCGTTGGGAATTCCGAGTTTACCATTGGATATGGAATGCAAAAATCCATGTGGTTTCACTATTCATTTGCGTAACAGACAACGGATGCCCCAGGAACGGCCTGGAGAAGTTTTAAGGATTGCTAGTGCAGCACCACCAAGCTTAACCCTCCACATTCATGGAGGCCAAATTGGGTGAAGCTCCTCATTTGGGGAGAAAAGCCCGCATTCGCAGAGTAGGAAAGGTTCCCTACACCTCTATGTTCGCAGAGGATTTGTCTACGTTTGCGGAGGGTTATGAGTGGCCTATATATTGGCCTTCACCCAATGTGAATCAGCTCACATATACAATTTCACCAGCTCATAAAAACCTCATTTTAAGTTTGTTTTTTACAATTCAAAGATCCACGTGACTCAGATTTTCACAAGGAACGTCTTGGTGAAGTCAGAATTGGGATTCAGCATGTATATTGAGGTAAAATTCACTATTTGGATAAATATCTTCTCAAAAATTCTAAAAACTTTACGTGTTGATATCTTAGTTGATTCTTGACGGAAATAAGTGAAACTTGAGTCGAAATTATTATACATTTCGAGGGGAACGCTGTGATATGTTGGGTCTTAGTTGGATTTGTATGGCTTTCGAGCATTTTGACCTAGAACGATTTGAAAAGAATATTTTTCTAATAAGGTTGTTTACATCATTTTTTGGCCTTTTCTCGGTCTTCTAGGGTCTATTTTCAACTAGATTTTTGTCTTTAGACTAGGGTAGTCATGGGGAACATTTTTTGAGATTTTGTTTAGAATTTTGGGCATAGGTCCTTTTTTCCATTTTAGGCACTTTGGTCTAATTTCATCCATTTCTCAAGACAGTACAGCCAAACTAACCATGTTAATATTATGGATTATGTTTTCACAGCTAAGGAGCATCAAGAGGCTATCAGGAAAGGAAAAGCTCAGCTGGGTTGATTCAGAGTTTGAGGAATTGGTTGCTTGGTAGGCTAGGCTTTCTTTAACCTTTGGCTGAGTGAAACTTTATGCATGTTGAACTAAGATGTATATGAGATAATAGTTGTTCCCTGTATGCGTTGTATGTGTTGCGGTGGGATTGTACTCTATGTTATTGATTGTGAATGTTATAGATTTGATATATTATAGTACTGTTGATTACAAGGAAGCCTAGTAAGGGTTGTATATGGGTTGATACCATGAGACAAGTATGTATTCTGGCCTAAACTATTGTTTATAGGAGCATGTTGCTGATGTTATTGAGATATGATGACTGTGAGGCTACTTGTTGAATACTTGTCGTATTGTGACTAAATTCAGACTTAAATGTGATTGTGCTGGGCCTAGTTAATCTTTTTACCTATGATATCATTGTTTATACCTATGATATCATTGTTTTTACCTGTGGTCTACTAGATTATAGCATGTTGACCTATTAGACCTGATTTTACTCTAATTATTAGGACATATGCTCCTTTGTACTGTCGTTAGTTGATGGTTCTGGTTCTGTGTATCTGAGACTTGGTTTAGTCATTGTTATCAGAGGGATGGTGATATTTGGGATACTTATATTATAAGTGTCGTTTCCCATATTGACTCTTAGCACAATATGACTTTTGAGTTTTGAATTCGGATATACTAGTTGAGTGAGTGATTGTTTACATCTCGAGTCCCAGATAATGTTCCCTATCACTGTTGAGCTCTAATGGACACGTTTAAGAGTCCGCGTCCTGGGTGACGCTCCCCATAGTTCATGTCCTAATGGTCGCGACTGAGATGCCAGGTGATGGATGCAGATTCTAAGGATCAAGGGTCAGCCGAGATTTGGGTCGAGGACCCCATTGATTCTATTTTGAGGGTGAGTCCCCCTAATTGGCATTTTGAGTTGACATACTATTATTTATGCAAGGGGATTCTTTCTCCTATGGGGGATACGTCCCACCATTATGTGTGTATATTTTGGATCGAGTGTCGTATTCTGGTATTGGGTTGGAGACCCGATTGATAAGTGATTGTAGGGGTGAGGCCCCGTGATTGACTACCCATGGATCTACAGACCTACTCATACTATGATCGTGTGTGGGTGTACCTTCTGAGTTTATGAGAGCTCAGGGAGTGTTCAGGAATAGACACTAGGGCCTTACACCCACATACATCTGAACCATGATCTGATGATTTGGAGAGTTAGGCTCTGTGATGGTTTGGTGGGGTTCAATGATAATTTCTTAGTTATATTATGTGTGGGTGTACCTCCCGAGATTAGGGGGCTCAGTTTCTATACATGCATAGATATTAGGGCCTTGCACCCACGTATAGTATGAGATTTTAGTTCGGTTGAGGTTATGGGATTGATTTATGGGATAGCTATTTTTATCTGCATTTGAGCTTCATTGTGTATATTATTCTGATCAGTCGGTCGATGATTCCTACTTGGTGCCTTATTCTGGTACTTATCCCTACTTTTGCATCTTTCTAAGGTGCAGGTCCAGGTTCTAGTCGCAGGCACTAATTCGTGGGATCAGAGAGCGCACAGGAGACTTCTTTTGGGTGAGCACCGACAATGTTGGTTTCGTCGCAGTCTCCTTCCTTTTGATGGTCATATTTTACTTTCAAACTTTAGCCCTGTACTGTAGTATTATGTGTTCGTAGGATCACTCCTGGGTTGTATATTATATTTTGGTTTGGCTATTTATTTATATTGGTATGTACTTTTTGTATATTGTACTTCTATATAGTTGACTTCTAGGTTCTTATAGATTTCAGTTATTTATACTATTATATCAGTTTTGGCTATGACTAGAGAGCTAGGATAGGTATCTTGGGGTTGGTTAATTGGTTTACCTGTTAGGTGGGATCTAACAGGTACCATTATGGTCGGGACTGGGTCGTGACATGTGCGAACAACGTGTGAAGTCTTAACTAATTCACATGGATACACAGTAATTGACTTAACTGTAATTGTGGTTGTCAGTTTTCTAACCTACCCATAAGCAAATTAACCCTTAGATTCAATAATTAAGACTCATTCGTTAGAATCATATTTAACTACACACACCCTTGACATACTTCCATCCATTGATTACATTTTAATTGTTCAAATTTTTGAATTAGCAGTAATTTAATATAATTCAAAATTATTTTTTGTAGAAATTACAATTAACTTGTTTAACTAATAAATTCAAGATTAGGATTTAACATTCCAGTCCCTGTGGGATCGACCCCAACTCTAAAGTTGGTTTTATATTGTTAGCGGTTGCCTACTCTTCCATTAGTAGGAGGGTAATTTGAGCATTATCACTTTACCTGAAGGCTTTTTAATTCCTGATTTTCTCGAGGCTCCAGCATCTTCAAGATTGCATCAACCTTAGCTTGATCAATATCAATTCCTCAATATCACATAGTGAAGCCAAGAAACTTGCTAGAAGTAACCCTAAGGGCACATTTCAATGGGTTCATCCTTCATTGATATCTTCAGAGCAATTCAAACACTATTCTTAAATCATCCAAATGGTCACCCCTCTTTCTCAACGTAAGCACAAATTCATCAACATAACATTTGATATTTTTGTGGAGTAAGTCATCTAATATATTCTGCATAGCCCTTTGATATGTGGCTCCAGTATTTTTTAGATCAAAAGGCATCACTTTATAGAAATAGATACCTTTAGGTATATGAAATGTGATGAGTTCTTCATCTTTCGGTACCATGCAGATTTGGTTATAGCCTGAAGAACCATCCATGATAACTAGTGGTAATATCAATCATCAACTCTAGAATAGGAAGAAAAAATTCATCTTTCAAACATGCATTATTGAGATCTCTAACTCAACATAAACTCAAATTTGACCATTATTCTTCCTCACAAGAATGATACTTGAAATCCATGTAGGGTATTTAACTTCCCGAATGAAGCCTTCCTCAATGAATTATTTGATTTCATTTCCGATCAATGGAATCAACTCTTGCCTAAAATTTCTTTGGGCCTGCTTGAAGGGATGAGCATCATTCTTGACTACTACTTTATCGATTACTATTTTAGGATTTAATCCAGGAATTTTTTTATAACTCCAGGCGAAGACATTTTTGTATTCTTTGAGTATATTCATATAAGTGACTTTTTTATTAACTTCTAGAAAGGCGCTCAAGTAAGTTGGCTTTGGGTCTTTATCAGTGCCAAGGTGAACTTCTTTTAAAGGATCTATTATGGCCTTCACTCCTTCTTATAATTCTGGTGGAGCATCTCCAACATCTTCTTCTTATTTTTTATCACTGTCATTGATAGATATATGAAAACACCAAACAATATCTTCCATCTCTTCATCAATCTTCATTTTAGATGAGACATCGAGCTCACTCAGAGTTGTAATATGATATGAGAAGCCCACACTTTCTTCATCGTCCTTGTGATCCTTAGTGTAAACTACGGTATGAGTAATGGCCTTTAATACCTCTTCACATAAAACCATAAGCTCCACTTGACATTTTATCCTAGAAGGAATTGTGATTTGGCCATCGCTTTGGATAGGCAGAGCAAGTGTCATCACTCTTAGGTGACTTCTATGATGCTTATTATTCCTTTTATTTAATTATCCTAACCTCTCGAATGCAGATGTTCTTATAGTGGGTCTTCCAATTCGATCTAAGATAAAAGGCCTTTTGTTGGAACAAATAGACTTATATTCTATGGTGACATAATTATTACATGTTGGGTGGCAGTGGTTGGCTATAGCCAAAACCTTCATGTTCTTTCTTGGTGGGATATTTTGAAGGGAGTTTTTCTAATTTAGATGGCTCATTAGGGTTGTATCCAGCCTTTGCAAATAACTTGTAAGCATTTGGATCAAAGTCTTTTGTACGTTTTGTAGGGAGTGGCATATCCTGCAGTGGATTTTGAGCCACAAAATTTTTCAGTAGCTTTGAAGACAAGTTGATTGCATCAATTCACTTGATAGGATGAGTTAGCCCTGCCAGTATATTTTCTTGAATATTAGATAATTGATCTACCTCTTTCTTTACCTTCAGAACATAGCGGGATATAAAAGTTGGCTTCTTTTTCAAGGACGTGATTTTCATTTTATTTGGATAGGAATCAAGCTCCTCAATATTGTCCTTGAATTTTTCAACAACCACATCAGTTTTTTTTCTTGCAAGCTTATCAGAGTTAGTCTATTTGACATCACTAAGTTTTGCCTTCTTCATCACATAACTCTTTATATAGAATTTAGCATTAGTAAAGTGTGACTCCGCTTCAGTGAAAGGATTATCATCAGCAAATATTTTCCTTTAATTCCATCGTGAAGATACTTCAAATATTGATAGTAGGAGGATGAGACAAGTTTTTCTCATATGCAAAAGGCCTATCAAGCAATATATTATATGAAGTCTTTGCATCGGTCACATGCATCCATCTACTAGATTACAAATCACCAATATGGATTTCTAACATGATGGAGCCTATAGACCTCGCCCCTTTTATTGAATCCTTGTATTAGTAGATGAGTTTCACTAAGTTCCTTGGTCGTGATGCCTAGTTCCTTCAATGCGTTGATGGGCAGAATGTTAATTCCAGATCCTTCATCTATTAAGATTCTATTTATCCTCTTCTCTAGCACATGACTCACCATATACAAAGAACGATTATGTAGTGTTTCACCAAATAAAATATCATCATCTGTAAATATGATTTTTAAATCACATCTATGTACTTCTTGATAACGGGGTTCCATAGACTTTTTAGAAGATAAGGGGGACATCTTTAAAGAAATTTCACCTATAGCTTCTTCTTTGTTCGTGGGAGACATCTTTGGTGAAGTTTTACTTATTATTTCTCTTTTGTCGACATTAAAACATGATGTCTCGATGTTGTCTTAGATAGTATTTGTGTGAAACCAACTTTGTAAGAATTCACCAAATGTCATAAGACCTTGTGGTTTCTGGTGGTGAAGCACTTCTTTCTTTCCTTTCTTTGGATTCTTGACTAACTTTTTCTTCTTTGGTCTCCTTACTATCCTCCCTCTTAATGGTTGCTTAAATGATTCTTTTTGTGAACTTGTCTTGCTGCATCTTCTCCTAGTAATGAGAATCTAATCTTCATCACTATCTCTATCAGTTTGGGATTTGTTTTGATCCAAACACTTCTCTTTTTTAGAGGTATATATTTGGACTGGATCAAGAAAGCCAAATGTGATAGACTTGGTTAGAACTTTCTTTCTAATCATTAAGGACAATCTTCTGTTCCTTAGTCAATTGCAGGATTTTGTCCTTGAATACAAATTACCTTTTGAGAGGGTGACCAAAAAGTCACAAATTACCTTTTGGTTCATCCTTCCTTTGATGAGTATTTATGAGTTCTCCCATGCTTACTATGCGCCTCATGCTATAGAAACGATTAAGGAACTTATGCTCCAGTTGCTCTCAACTATCAATGGAATATGGCTCAAGATCTGTGTACCAATAAAAGGTATTTCCTTTAAGGAGCGGAAGAACTTCTTGACAAGATAGTCTTCAAAGGTCCAGCATTATAACATGTCTTATACTTTGTGAGACATGTTGTTTTAGAATTTCTTTTCCCTCGAACTGTTAAAATTTTTTGGGTTGATAAGTGGCAAATATTTTAAGGCTATAAATCCTTGCAATGTAGGGTTTGGCATACATATGGGGAGACTTGGTAGAGATTTCATACTTATCTTTGATGGTCCCTTTAATAAACTCCTTTAATTGATCGAGTGAGATCATCCCTTCAACTAAAACTAGTATCTCCTTGATAGGTGGTGTTTTCTTTACAGAATTTTCTATATCTTGAACTTCAATAGCCTTCCCAGGTGCATGGATAGATTTTCCATCTAGTAAGTCGTCCACCCTGTCTATCAACTTATTGATTCAAGATTCTTCATGTTGTGTATGCTTGGTCAATCCTTCAATCATCTTTTTCAGACTTGCAAGTTGTTCCTCCATGGATAAAGCATCAGTTTCCATTGCTTGCATGATAGTTGGAGGCATTGAACAGTAGCATGGATTATCGCGAAGTTGATCTTCATAGGGATCATATTACATGATGCATATGGAGAAGACTCATTAGTTTAGTCATGGTCTTTGTTTGTAGTAGAGTTCTTAGAACCATAGACCTCAAGTAGAGCTAAAGTCTTCTTGATTTGTTCAGCCACACTACTTTCTCCTTTTGAAGCAGTTGTAAAGGACCTTACTCCTTTTGGGGTTACAGATCCAAAATTAGGAGTTGGTTTGAACGAAACTCGTAGTGTTTGTTATCCCAGCATAGTGGCTTTTCTCTTTGTAACAGCTCCAACACCTCTAAAAGTAATATCGAGAAATAAAAAAATTGTGTCAAAAAATTAATAATCAAGAAATAAAAAAATATTACAATAATTGTAGTATTTTATTTCAAGGTATGAGTTATACAATCTCTATGAATCCTCTGATTCTCCTTTCTAAATATAAATTCAAGGACTCTTTAGCTTGATCTTGAATCTTGTGGAACTTGATAGATTTGATCTTGACTTGTATTTCAATTCAAGGGCCTTTGGGAATAATCTTGAATCTTGTGATCTTGATCATGATTTATGGATTTGATGAACTTGATATTGATTTGTTCTTGAACTTGATCTTGACTTGTACTTGAATTCAAGGGCTTTTGGGATTGTTCTTGAATTTGGTGGTCTTGATCTTGAATCATTCTTGAACTTGGATGTTTGATTGCTTAAATTCTTAAACTTGTAGCTTTGTAGAGAAGTCTATAGTGTTTGATCCACGAGATCTCTGGCTTCTTGTTTGAATTTTTTTATGATTTCTAAATTATGAGGACTCGAAAATATAGTTGTAGAATAGATGAGTTATGATCAAATTAGGATTTCTTTCGGCCAATCAGATTAATGTGACATGGAACAGGAAAAGTGATAGGAATAGGTTTCTTTCCAAGTTGCATGGTAATATTTGATTTATCAGAAAACATGTCATATGTAACGACTTAGACCTAGGGCCTAGTCATCACACGGCGAATGAGACATCCATAGGCACCTCATCCAATCCATCTTTGCATATCAAGCATATCATAGATAATGACACAAAGATAAGATAAAAAACTAAAAGAAACGGGGCTAAGAACAACAATATAAAACCATAATGAGATAAAGGAACTAGATACAACCATTGTGTGTGTCCAACAATACCTCTAACATAGACTTGGCAGTGACTAAGACATGTTCAAGCTCACCCTCAAATTACAATAGTAGCAAAAGAAATTATAAAACTTAAAACTAAAATGTCTTAATACATCAAATCTAGAAAGAAAACTAGGATGTCATTCCCAAGCTAGAGGACTCACCAATTTCCGTCTTTAATGATCCAAGACTAGCCACATGGAGGATATCGAGGAGCATCCGTCCCTACATGGTTAAATCATATAGGGATAGAATATGCGTCAGTAAATTGAATGTATTGGTATGTAGGTATGCAAATGCATGACATGAAAACAATGATAATATGGTTCATGTTAAGTCTCATATTAAAATCATACATTTACAAAGGCATTAGTAAGTTATAATCAAGCCAATATTATTTAAACATCCAAAGAAAACTTTAGAACAAACTTAGTAGGATGAATGGTGAACATAGTCGTGAAAAAGGAAATCACATAAACTCATATCATACATAAATTATAGGGGTTTAAATCATATACCATAGATGAAACATTTTTTAAGTATGTGGAGAACATAAATACGGGTGATCATTTAACACATTATTTTAGCCATAGAACATGAGATAATGTATATGAGAAATAAAGAACTTACCCTTACTTGAATGCATGATGAGGCACATAGACCTAGATTAGTGAGGAATAAATGTACATTTAAAATAGTAATATCCTTGGCTGAACAATGCATCACTTTACATAAAAGACTATTTTATTATGAAAGAAACATTAGTAATCATAATGGGAATCACTTTACATACCTGAATACATAGTCACATATCTTTAGGAGAAGTACCATTTAGGAGTAATAAGAGGCCATAACTTACCTAAGAAAAATCATTTGAGATTGTAAAATAATGATTTATATAATCCTTGAACCATCTACCATAGTAGTAAAGAAGGAGTCATCATATATCATCATAAAAAGGACATCTTGGGGACATGGAGAGAACTTGAATATATAAGAGAGATCACGTTTTAATCGACATAAACCATGTGATTTAAACCATGGAGTCACGATGTTTCGCCTAATCAAAAACAAAGGGAGAGATCACTTGCAAAGGTGACTTCTTAAGATGCCCAAGTGGATCCACTAAAGGTAATTATTGAGCAAGCCTCTACTAATGGGTGGTCTAGAAATCAACCTCTACTAGAGGGTGACTCCTATTCCCTATGGTAGCACCTAGTTATGGAAAAATGGGATTCTACTAACGATCTCATGCCTCTTCTAATGGGGAGCTTCTGCATTCATCCCAAGGTCCACTCGGTGCTAAGCAAAACTCTCACAGAATAATCATAAGCATGAATCATAGAGTCATTTATTATGGAGAGGTATTCTACTAACCCATACTATAAGCATTTAGAACATTAATCATAATCATAAGGATAGCTCTTAAATCTTGTCTATGCCTCAACTAATGGGCTATCGTCATCTCATAATTATAGTTAGGTGAAAGAACTCCATATTCCAATCTCTCATTCATTCTTGATTTCAATACCAATCTTGGAGCATGTCATGTCATGGGATATTTCATGATGCAATGCATTAATAAATATAAACTTAGCTTTAAGATCTTGAAACTTAAAGGACATATGCATACTCATGTGTATCCATGACAATCAACACGTACTTGAGGTAACCCATAAACCAATTCACAAACCCATTATTTGAAACCAATAAGATACATGAGAAAATACACCAATTCATAAAATTCATGTGATTTAGACTTGATTTATATACCATAATAATAAAGGAAGTATAATTTGAAGTAAAACCAAGCAACCCTCCATCAACTTCATAACTCAAAATTTCACAAGTAAGGAAAATTCATAAATATGCATGGAATCATGAAAGTTACTTGTAAATCGTGTATAAGAGTTGTAGGATTTATCAATTTAAAAGATAATTTAAGGAGCACATATCATCATCTTCATATCCCCCAAATTAGCTTGTAAAGAAATCTAAAAATAAATTCATAAGTTTCAAGTAAAATAACTTAGATTATAGTTTTTCATGCATATAGGTAGTAGAATCCATCAACTTACAACAAAGTTTAGGAAACTCATCAAATATCTCTAAAACCCTAACTTTCATAATATAGGAATTCAAGACATAACATCCTTCCCATGAAATTAAACATTATTCATAATAATATAGGCTAACTAACACCAATAAATTCATAATATAAGCATTTGGAATCATAATATGAAAACCCATAAAGAATTGTATACTTGAAATTACAGAATGAGGTAGAAAATACTTTAGGTCTCCATGGGTGAAAGGAACTCATGGATGAAACTCACATACCTTGGTAGAAATTCTATGGAAGAATCTTGATTTGAGAAGAAGAACTTGGAACCCTAGGTTTGGTCTTCAGTGGAGAGCCTTGGGAGACTTGAGAGGATTTGGGACTTGGGTTTGAATGGAATTATTTAATAATAGGGGTTATTGGGGTAATATAAAATTTATGTAGGGCATATTAGATGCCAAAATGACGTATCATTGAGTTTAGGGTGCAGAAAAAACAAAACACCTTTCTAAAAAAATTGGCCAAATTGAACCACGAAGGCCCAATTACCGCGCGTAGATGAATGTACAACCCATTATGCAATCATGAACCAAGATCCAGAAACCATTCTTTCAGGCCCTGAAATCACGAACCATCTTATGATTCTTAGAATAGATCACGAGCCACATGAATCCATCATAGTTTCCTTCCATACTTAACCAAAATTGCAATCTCCAAGCCCCATCTAGGAGCACACTCTATGACCCATAAAACACTTCATGGCCCATAGACTCTTTTCGTGCTTCAATTCCAAACTTCCAAATTTTCCCAAGGCCCAATTCTCCAATCCACGAGGCCTTTGTACAATCCGTGAACTCAAGCACGACCCGTATTTAGGACTCATGGTTTCATTCCAGTGACCAAAATTCAACTTTTTGCCTTAGTCTCAACTTCACATTATGGGTCATTACAATATCCCTCCCTTAGGAACATTCATCCCTGAATGTTAATCAATCTAGCACGATAAGAGGGAAATGAACATATAACAATCCATCACGAATGCAATATGCATGCCAAAATACATTTTCATGCAATGTTTTATATCATTAACATCTAAATTATTCAAAATGCACACATAACATATTTTCATGATTACACTGAACATTTTAATAAAAACTACTTCATAAATATGCATGTGCAATGAACAATAAGTCAAGGCTAAAATAAATTATGCATGGGGATAAACATTAAGACTATTATTTTACCAATGCCTCAATACATCCACTTTCAACCAAACATCAACTATAGCACCACCATTATCATTTTCAAAGAAGCATACACATATCGAGCAAAGCATTTTGAGCTCTTTCTCTTTCCTTCCTAGAAGCATCCGAGCAATTTGTCCTCTTCTGTCCTAACTCACCACACTCAAAGAAACCTTCTTATCCCATTAAATACTCCCCTAAATGCATTCTACCCCACTCATCACAAGTAGGATAGGGGTTTCTCTTCACCTTGCTCTTAGGCTCCAAAGTCTTAGTAGATGATGATCCACCCTCATCAAAATGGGCCCTCTTTGACTCTCTTGCACCTTTTCTCATCTTTTCATCCTTAATTTGTTCTATATATTTCATAAGCCTTATAATATCTATTTCCTTTACTAACATGGTAGTATGGCACTCTTGAACAAGTGAATTGTATAACCCCGACATGAATTTGCTCATTCTAGCACGAGGGTCGGCAACCAATGATGGGGCATATTTGGAGAGTTGGGTAAACTTGAGAGAATTCTCCCTCACACTCATATTCCCTTGATTAAGGTTGATAAATTCTTGCATCTTGGCTTCCCTCATCTCCAAGGGAAAGAAGTGATCTAGGAATGCATCCTTGAACTCTCCCCAAGAAATAGGACCCCAATATTCATTCCTCTAACTTTTCCATTGCATGTGACATATGTTAGCCACCCCTTTTAGTTGGAAGGCCTCCAACTCTGCCTTTTCCTCTGAAGTCACTCCTATAATGGCCAATACTTTATGCACTTCATCCACAAATTCTTCAGCATCTTTCTCAACCTTTGATCCATGGAACTCGGGAGGGTTCATCCTAGCAAAGTCACTCACTCTAGAGGATAGAGTAGGAGTATTTGGGATATTAGCACCTTTTTGGCTTGATTGGTCAGCACTTGTGCCAACATAATCATAGCAGCCTAAAACTCTGCATGAGTCACTCCCTTATCTTGAGGGGCTTGAGGCATTCTTCTCAGAGTTATTATCTAGAAAAAATGCAAAGAATGATCCATTAGATAAAGGAAGTCTTAGGACAACTCTAAAGCACGACATAGACCATGCAAGAAGTAAGCCAATTCCTAAACGCCTTATAGCCTCCTACTCATAGATGTGGCACGCTTCACACTTATGAATAAGACTCTATTTGAGTCTTATGAATAAGACTCATATGAAATGCATATGACAAGTAATGTATGACCAAGCAATATGAAAAGGGGACAATATACGAAAGGATTGCACGTAGCCAAGGAGTAGTATAACAATATGTCATGCCATGATGTATGAAATG